>OU015534.1:7391185-7628685 GCA_907165065.1 Caprimulgus europaeus
ACCGGGCAACATCCCTGTACTCCTCCCAGGATACCTGTCCCTGCTTCCGCTGCCTGTGCATTTCCACCTTACCTTTCAGTTTGACCAGCAGGTCTTGACTCAGCCATGCTGGTCTCCTGCCTTCCTTGCCCAATTTCTTACACCTGGGGATCGAGAGCTCTTGTGCTCTCAAAATCAGATATTCCTGAGGGGGTATTCTCTAAATTGTTGCCAAATGAGAATCTCTTTTGGTCTATGAAAGAATTTTTAGACTAACTTGCAACAGTGATATGCAAAATAATAAGCTAGCTTTCAGATAGGGGTTGATTCTGCAGTTTTAATCTGAAGTGCAACAGAAGCAAGTTTTAAAATACGACCATTGTAAGTGTTGAACCACTTGCAAAACCCAGTAGTTGAATTCAACAAACTGCAGTGGAACCTTTTTTGTGAGCAGTAACATATGGAGTGAATGGTGGGATGAAATTCAGCTCAACTTTTCTTGGAAGTGTTTGGGTTAATGTACTCACAGGTGTTGAAAGCTGACTGAAATTAAGCTGAAAAAAGAACAAGATAAGTGGAGGCTTATGCCTGGTTCTGTTGTATCTGCAGCTACTTAGGCAAGGATTACCAAAATAGTCAAGCCTGTGATTGCTTGTTATCCTACTCCTTCATTCTCTTAGTTTAAAAACTACAGAAATTCCAGGTGTTAGCATAGTGACAGGACATGGTGTTTTGAAGACTCACAGATACATTTCTGGTCTCTCACTGAAATTGTGTTAACTTGATCTAGACAAATAATAAAAGAGCCTTGCTGGAATGATCATGGACAGTTGATAAGCAGAAAAAAAATAAAATATTGTGCTGATAGAATAGGGACTCAAAACTGTTAGAAATTCTCTTGCAAAAATAGTTAATTAGTGCATAACTGTGTTCTTGAATCATTAACTTACATGTGTTCCTTTTTTACCTGATTACCCTTTAAGAAACTATGCACTGTACCATAATTTTTTAAATTGGCAACCCTTCCTCTGAAGTCACAACTCCACTAGTTTGCTAGAAGAGGTTGCACTCCAAGTAGCTTTTGAATTTGTTTTTTACTATTTTTGGCATGTTATTACCTGCTATCTTAAATTCATTTTAAATTCATTTTAATCTAAGGGAAAAGACCTATCAATCAAATAGACTCTTCAGATTCCTTTAAACCGAGAGATCCATTTCAGCCTTTCCCCACCCCTGACATTCCCAAAGAACAAGAAGCAGATCTATTCTGTGATCCATTTGCTCCCACCAGCATCAGTAAAGAGGCTGACCCCAACAATTTTGCAAACTTCAGTACTGTGAGTAAACACTTTTTACATTTGTTTCAGTATAACGACAGCTTTGAATTGTTCACACTGAAGTCTTCAGTCTAAATTAAAATATATCCCATGTACAAAAGGGATAGCGCTTCCAGTTAAAACAGTATTTACATTTAGTTTACAGCTGAGGCTGTCCTAAAAGAAAATACTGCAAAATGTTGTAGATAATGTTTAAATTGCATTGCTCTTAGGAGCTTTTTCCTGGAGGCCTCCTAGCCTTTAGAAAATAGGACTTTTAAAATATCTGTGTTCTAGGGATTATCCATTTTATCAGACCATGTAGCAGATAACAAGCACACTGTTAACTATCCAATTAAAAATAAAACAAAAGGTGTGATTTTTAATTTAGCTGTCACTGAACTGTTTGATTGTAATTTCAATGTACTGAAATATGGATAAACAGCCTCATAACAGTGTACGTTAATGAAATAAAATTTGGTGAGTTTTGAATGGCTAATAAATTCCAGACTTATGTACAATGAAGTAAAAAGTAGTAAGTGTCTCTTTATAACCAGAATCCATTTCATAGAAGTCGTGGTGTCCAAGCAGTAGAAGCAAATCTAAAGGTTTGTGCATGCCTATATATATATATATATTTTTATTTTATTTTTTTTTTCCTTTTGACCTTTTGCAACTAGGAATTTTGAAAGGCATTATCTCACTTTCAAGCTTGATACCTGTTAAATGCAATTTGCATTTACAGTATCTTGATCATACTGCTTTTTTTATGTTCAGGCCTAATAAACTATGTGCTTGATTGAAGTAAACTGAGGATTGACAGGCTCTCAAAATTGACTTGCACTGGTTGATGTGTCTTGTAGCATGATAATTTCTGAAATGCTGTTAGTGTTACCACTGTTACTAGTTAGAGAGACTGAGAAGCCAGTTTAGAGGAGAGAATGAAGTGTGGAGGAGAAAGCAAAAATGTTCATTTTCTTTACAAAGGAAAAAGTTTAATTTTCCAGCTGCAATTACTGAAAATACTAAGTGAACCACAGAGAAAACTCAAACTTTTCTGCATTTATTTCCCAAAGAAGCACCTCAAACAGGGAACTAGGTGGGAAATACTATGATAACCCTTCCAAATTTAACATTGGGACATTCATGAAGACATGAGCTTCGCCTACCTCTGAGCTTTTCTGCATGCTGACTAGAAACAAACTTTAGCATAACCTTTTGTATTTTGTTTAAGATAATATCTTTAACTGTCTCTGATTCATATAATCATTGTACCACAGAAATTTAGTTCACAAAAATTCTGTTTGCATCAATCTACATGGAAAGAATCTGTTCTTTTTTATTTTCTCTTGTATCACACTGACCTTTCTCTATCATACCACTAGTCTTCTCTACCTTATTATTTTGCTGTTTCTTGGCAGAAGTATTCTTCATCTGCACAGTTAAAACCAGTCATTCTACAGCTAATTTTTGCAGTCACTGTCACCTGGAAAAATCATCCCTAATGAAGGCAGAGTAAATCAGGGTGTCCCACGGTGTGGATAGAGCTGTATTTTGCAAAATGTTCTGCTGATTTATTCAAGATTTTTCTTGTATAGACTTTTTTTTTTTTAATCAAAAAAATTTGAATCTAAATTATATTACTTTCTGCTCAGTAACTTTTTTGAAACTTAATACTGAAATTTGAAACATGGCATATTTCATCAAAATATATAAACTGGATGGCTTCAATGCAGTTCTTAATAGTTAAACCAAGATAATCTTAATACTGTATTAAATGAAAAAGCAAGTAATATTTGAAGAGTAGAATATATACAATTTTTGAAAAACTGTAATTGTCCCTTAAACTGAGGTCTTGGACAGTATTAGTTGTCATTGTATTATTAATCTGGTTTATTTTGTCTTTTAAAAATGCAGTATTCTACTGAGGAAGACATGATTGAATGGGCTAAGAGGGAAAGTGAGAGAGAAGAGAAAGAGAGATTGGCAAGACTAAAACAGCAAGAGCAAGAAGACCTGGAACTGGCTATTGCACTCAGTAAATCTGAAATATCAGAAGCATGAAGTTTAGAATAAGATTGTCTTATGTCAACTGTTTTGTCCCTTTTCCTGAATACCTAACCTATTGAAATATTAATCAGAAAATACATATATACAAGAAACTATGAAAGGTTTTAAATTTCTGAAAGTGATATAAATGTTTCTGCTAAATTCAATCCTTTTGGTTATTGTTTGAATAACTTAAGTTTAGCATACAATTTATCTCAAGTTTTCAGGAGAACAAAGTACTTTTTCCAGCTGTAAGCAAATCAGTTTAAAATGCAGATAGTGAGATTGTAGTTTGACTGAAATCTGTCAGCAGTTGGTAATTGAGCATAAAGTGAACATAGCAATTATTCAGCCATGGCTGACTGTCTCCCATCAAGCAGTTAGTCACCTGAAACCTTTTATCCTTCAAAAGAGATTTTAGTAATGCCAGAGTTGTGGAGTGCTTTATTTTATATGTGTTCATATAGATTTACCTCTTCATTGAAGATTCTGCATTTGGATTTGAAATAACAATCTTCATAGAGTCTAAGTCAGAAAGCGTGTGTCTTTCTGAAACCTTTAATGCTTTTCTTGCATGGTCGTAGGTTTTAAGACAGACCTGTTATTTTGTTTTATAAAGCAGTTAAGTTGAAGGTTTATGTGCATTTGCTGTTGGCCAAGATGACTGTCAGATTATGAGACCCCACTGCTATTTGAGCCACTTTTGCCTTTGAAATATGCAGCTGAACTGGCAAGTTGATAAGTTCAATTTGAAATAGGATTGAAAATAGAAATAAAAAACAAGTAGTCTGATTTTTTTTTTTTTTTTAACCAAACAGTTATTTTCTGTATATGTAATTTATTGAATGCCAACTGATAGTTGCACCTTAAACTGAATGATTTCTTTATGGTCACTGAGTCAGAGTAGGATTGATAGTTTTTTAATTAAAATAACTTAATGAAAATAACTTATTGTTCATTTTGGAAGAACTCTATTCTGGAGAATCAGTTTAATTAAAATAATTCCAAAAAGAATAATCTTTTGCCCTAAAAAAAAAAAGGATGGCAGCAGCATAAACATCAAGAGTTTTTTGTTGTTGTTTTTTTTTCTTGCACTTTTAACCTGTGGTATTTCTGTTGAGGAAGTTGAAGTGTTTCAACACACAGCACTGGAGGAGGAAAGGGGGAGAACTCAGCCATGCATCAGTGTATTTAAGCTCTTCCCATTACCTATCAATGCTGCTGTTGCACAAGTTTGAGGGTAGTTTTCAATTTTTCAGGAAAAATGGGTGGCCTGACTGGGATGGTTTTCCTTTTGCACTGGGAAATGAGCATTTAAACACCTGCTCAAAAAAAGTAACTTAAAATTTTGCAAGTATTAAATAGTTGTAACTTATCTATACATCTTTGTAATAAGTGTACACTAATCTTGCAAATCATATGCTTAACTGGATTACATAGTTTCTTATCTTTTGTTAAAAATGTATACTCAGTGGACCAACACAATATTATATGTATATATTATATATATATTCCTGCTTTCCTTTATGGAATTTAAAGGTTTGAGTCATTTGATGTTACATTTCATGTTACTGACTCTGACTATAGTACTTTTACTCAGACTACCAACAAACCACTGCTGTGAGCTAAATGGCATTACTTTATGAAGTTTTAACTTTTTTTTTTTTTAAAAAAAAAACTTGTTCAGGTGGGATTAGCCTCTATTTATAGACTTCCCTTTTGTTTAAAAATTCTAACAATAGCCTGTAATTATGAAGAAATAAAGTTTAAGTACATAAGTGTGAACTGTTTGCCTATTTTTTCAAAAGGGTGCTGTGAGCTGTAAAGCAACGTGTAAATGTGATGCAAACAATAAAGTGTTCCAATTGCAGTCTGATGGGAGCGGGTTCATTTTCAGAGAAAAAAAGTTGCTTGAATCTTGAAGTTAGCGGAAGTGGACACAGATCCCAGCTGTCCCTCGCTTCATAGGAGTTGTGACAGCTCCAAAGAAAACTCGGGCTACTCTTGTCCAAGGACTTTTGCCTGCACAAGAGTTGCACAGCCCAAGTGTTTAGATACTTTAAGATTTATCTGTGAAGATATGTAAGCATTGTCTCCTGGCTGCTGGCAACATACAGAGCTTTAGAGATCTTTAGTTTGACCCAGCATATTTATGGTTCTTCTAATATGTCTGTCAGCATAACGACTCCTTTATGTCAAGGCTTAGGGTGCTTGGTCAGAGGTTTAGGGCTTCCAGCAACTATTTACATGTCTCTGATCTTTTTGTTACAGTAGTGTTAGGTTTTAACATACTCATCTAAGTGGACCCAAATCTCTTTGCCTGTTTTCCTTTTAATGAGATATTAGTTGAGTTAGGCAACATAATATCTTTGTTAATTGTATCAAGTTCACACATGTTCTTGAGGCTATTTGAAACTTTCTACAGACTGTTCTTTTTTCTTGTTCTTTCTTTTTTCTTGTTCTTTCTTTTTTCTTGTTCTTTCTTTTTTCTTTTGAGTCACCTGTCAAGTTTCCATCTTGGGCACACTTTGCCTCTGGTTGTGCTGTTTTCAACCCTCTCTCCCCTCCAAATTGTGTGTAGTCCATTTAACTCTTTATCATGAAACTGAAAATGGTTGATAATAATCTTGAATAATTTGATACTCTCTTTTCACTGTCGTTGTGTAACTGCCTGTACTATGAAGGTCTAACTGTCATGTACAAGTTTCTGTTGTATTCACAGAATACCACTGCACTCAGAAGACTGAAGAGATTATCTAATGTCTAGCAGATGAGTTGGCCGCTTGACAGTTACATTGCCAATGTAAGTGACCTGAAACAACTGAACTAGAAACTGTATTGGAAGAATGTACTGGGGAGTAATGTCAAGTCTATTCTATCGCTGTAAAGTATTGACAAGGAGTAAAATGGCAATAAAGGTGCTTAATGAAGGAACTAACACATCTGGTTGACTTTAAGGGGAGTTCTCTAGAAAGCTCTCTGCTTCAGCACAGTGGACTTTAAGCCAGGAGACCTGGTGTGACAGAGGATACTAACCCTTCTGCTTAATACTTAAAAGCTGTGGGATCAGACCTCAGTATTGGACTTACTGGTTTCTCTGGTTTACGTGGACTTCCTGGCCATCCTGTGCCACCTTGACACACCTTCTGTGTGTCACCTCTTCACAGAAATAGCATCCAGCTGTCAGAACCACGTTGCCTACTGTTGTTTCCCCACTAACTTCTCAACAATTTAATTTAGGTCCTTAAATTTGACTGTTTCAGAATTTGAATATTTAGGAAAATTATAACTTTAGTGTTGGAATGCTTTAGTCATGCTTTGGTCTAAATCTTCAAAGTGATTGTGTGCATGGATGTGCAACCTCATGTTTTTGCAATATTGATAGAATGGTGGTTTTAGATTATAATTTTTTTTAGATAATATAGATCATACAGGTTTAATTTATAAAAGGGTAAATTTAGAAAAATAGCTGTTCAAAACATTGGCAACTGAAGTCACATGGCTTCTCTTTATGGAATCCATATTGTGTCAGTGAATACTCTTGAATTTGATTACATTGTTAGAGTCAACATGAAGGCTGGCTTTTGGATGCATCCATTTTTTCTCATAAGAGGGAAGAGGATTTGTTTGCCTTGTGCAATTACAAAACACAAGACAATGTCAGTTTAAAAGCAGAGAGTCAGTCAGCAGTTTGTACTAGAAGGAGGCAGTAATTTTCCCAAATTGAAGATCTTTCTTGATGCAAGTTTGAGATTTACCCTTTTGGTAGGTAGAGCAGAGCTTTAGTTACCTATATGAGTTACTGAACTCTTGAACTCTCTGCAGAATAACTTGTGTGTTGTCTTCCTTGTTGGCAGCAAGGTGTAGGTATTATAATTTAAAGGTGAGAGAGGAGGGGGAAGCAAATCTCTGAAGCGGTTACTAAGGGTACAACTGCAAGCTGGGGAGAGACAGACTTTCCCAGCTTGTACCACCTAAGCCTTAGCCTTAGCACCTAACTAGTCTTCACATCTTTCTGCCCTAACGATATCCCTGCTGTTCATCAGACCAGTCAAACTCTCATGCTACCAAAACAAGTTGAAAGCTTGTGTTTCTAGGGAGCTCTGAGGCTGAAATGAAGAAGGCTGCTGTCTGCTCTCAGAACTGTAACTCAGTACCCATGCAGGGAGGAAAGACAGCGTAATCTTAATGAATTTGTTATGTGGAGAAAAGTCAGGGAGAGGGGTGGGGAAAAAAGTAAAAATATCTTCCTTTTGTGCTTATGGACTGATAGATGAGTATGAGAAATCCTTGTTCTGGGTTTTTCTGGGAAGCTTCACAGTAATTTTTGACCTGTCTGTGTTCTCTTCCCAGAGAAGATCGAAAGGAACTTTTAATTTGTCAGGTGGCAAGCCATCAGGTCTAGGTCAGCAATATCCTGAAACAGAAGTTATTTTCATCCATAATATCTTTAAAGAAACATGAATAACAAAAAATACATAAATAATAACCAACTGCCTTGCCATTCCTTGCTCAGAATACTTAAGAATTCCTGTGTGCTAAAATTGTGAGATGTAGAGCTGCTAGGACCTTAGATTTTAAACTGAAACCAAAAAGCATTAGTTAAAGCAGGTGATCAGGTACCTAGCTGATAGATAAAAGCACACAACTGTTCTGTTCATGAACGTACAACAGCATGCTCAGGAGAATAACTAACCTGAAATGCAGTTAAGCTAATGATGCAGATTTGTCTTTCTGTTTTTGCTTTTTACAACTTCTAGGAATTGTGTGTTGTAGGGACAAAGCTGAAAAAGCTATTTAGAGTATATTCTGGGGTGGTTATTAATAAAAATGTTCTTTAAGTTAAATGTGACTGGCTATTGAGATGGCTTGTATCTAAAGTGCAGAACTACCCAGGAAGTCTCTCTCCATTATGAAAGCTGTGAGCTGGAATGTACAAGCTTCACAATTTGAAAAACTAAAAGTACATAACAGGTATTTTATGCTGAAAAATGTGGGTTTGCATCTGTACCAAAATAGCTCTATGAAGGAGCTTGTCACCACACTTTACAACACCCCTTGTTGATCTAAAATGTTTGAATTGGCTAAGATAATAGTGAATTTCTTGCCTGTTGACAGACTAAAGAATCATGCTCAAATTGATCAGATGTGCTCTCTTCAGTTGTCTTTGCTGCACCCTGTGTGCTGGAGCATGAGGCAGACCTGCTGCCTACCTCTCCTTCTACACATCACGAACCACATTGTTGGTGTTCAGCTAATAAATTCTTTTTTTAACCTTATACACCCACTGTTCTCATTAATGTGCCCATTGTTTCTTTATGTCAACCAAGTCCTTCTGTTTGTCCTGCCACTCCCTTTGCCGTGTATTACCTTTGCCTTCTCTCCCCCTGTTCATTTCCTTCCACAAACTCCTTTCTTTTGTTAATCTCTTCTGAACTGTTATCCCTGTAAGCCTGATATGATTATAATGGCTAAATTAAAACAAATTTTTTTCAGTATTGCATAGCTATTCGTAATTTCAATCGGTTTAGCTTTTTTGTTGTTTAAACTCTGTACTTTATTTCCCATAATTTGTTCATAAGCGGGTAAATGTGCAGTGTGAGCACTGTTGGGTGTTACTCCTTTTGTACAAGTAACTGACCGTTGTGGTTTGGGGCAGAGGGTTCCGCCCAGGCAAACACTTTCTTGGAAGCAGGATCACAGAGAGTGCAGGGGAGTTTAATACTTGGCTAAATATGAATTATATTTTCGCCCTGTTTTTCTTCTCGAGAGGAATTAACGCCTCTCACTCCAGCAGAAAGCACTGACAGTGCCGGGTTTCCTCCGGGCTGTGCTCGGGGCCGCCGCCCTCCCTTCCCCTCAGGGCAGCCGCTGGCTGGAGCCCGTCACCCCGCACGGCGCGGTCCCAGTTCCTGCGCTAGGACCGACTGAAAAGCCCAACGCCCGCCCGCGCACCGCGTTATTACCGCGGCCCGAGCGAGAGGGCCGGGGCAGCCCCCCGGGGCCGGCGGAGGGGCGGGCGCTGCCGCAGCCGCTCACCTGCGGGGGCGGCCCCTCCGCCCGGCCCTGCCCTGCCCGAACATGCGCCGAGGCTCGCAGCCGCTGCTTCACACCATGCGAGGTGGCTGCGGCTGCCGCCCGCGCCGGGGAACAGCAGCACCGCCAGCCCTCGGCTCCGGCCTCTCTTCCCACAGCTTCTGGAGCCGGGGACGCCATGGACTCCCGCGCCGCCAACAGCGGGAGCGGCGACGCCCGGTACGGGGCTGAGGCGGGGCGGGGGGGCCGCGGCCGTTACCTCAGGCCGCGGGGGACAGCGGGGTCTCTCCCGCCACAGCCGGCGCCTGCAGCCCGTGGCGGGGCTGTCCACTGCGAGCAGCACCTCCTCCCCCGGGTCTCCTGGAGGGCTTCGTCCCTGCTGGGAAGAGGGAGCAGGGGCGGCGGGGCTGTCCCCTGCGAGCAGCACCGCCTCCCCCGGGTCTCCGGGAGGGCTCTGTCCTGACTGGGAAGAGGGGGCAGCGGCGACGGGAACTGCCGTCCCGGTGCTGGCCGGAGCCGAGGGTCTGTTCGCGGGAGGTGCCCGGGGAGGGGGGTGAGGGCGGCTCGTTACCCGGCGGAACAGCCCGCCTTGGCGTGGAGCCTGTAGATCAAGTTTGGTGCCTGTCTGAGCGGCTCCCGGCCGGCTCGGGGGCCTCGGTGCCTTTGTAGCTTCAGCCTGCCCCGTCTCCGCGCTGGGGTCTCGGGGCCGGCCCTACCACGCCGCAGGCCGGGACCCCCGGGCACCCGCTTTCCGGGTACGGCCCAGGCTGGGGCCGGGCTGCCCTCGCTCTGCTCTGGCACCGAACTGCTCACAGCTGCGGGCAAACCAGCCTGTCCAAGCCTGTGCCCGCTTACCGACCGGAACGGGGCGACTGGCGGGGCAGAAACTGCTTTTTGCACTTTTAGGGGCTTTATTTTTTTGGCTTGGACAGAGCATTAGCTTAAGCTAATTACAAACCTGCGCTGCAGTCCTTCAGTAGTTTCATGCAAATTAACTTTGGTCTTCAAAGTGTTTAAGAGTGGTGTTGTCTCTCTGAAGTCTGTGGAAGAGCCTGGAAGACCAAGTCCTTTTCCTTGAGCTCCTGTTTGCCCAGTTCACAGAACACCTTGTCAGTGAAACAGGGACGTTACTGACCGTGTAACTCAACGCCTTCTTGCTCACCCTTGCCGAGCTGCAGGGGGATAACGTTCCCTTCTCCTTTCCACCTGGGCATTCCCACTGCCCCTAAAACACATAAACTTCCATTGTGTGCGTGTGAGGGAGTTGTTTCTTCAAAAGCTGAATCAGTGTGCAAACAACATTATTCCCCAGTGATGACGGCGTGTTAAATTTTAGACATGGCTGCATTAAAGACCTGTTTGTGGATTCTCTATGTGATACAAGACTTTTGAAATAATCTGCTTTATAATCTATGCAGTAGGAATTTTGAAGAGTGCGGTCGTATGAGAGGTCAGTGAAGCATTTCTTTGCTTAGAAGAGTGTTAAAGGTGGCTCTTTGTGAAGTGTTGGACGTGGTGTTTTGCTCTGTCTTTGCCTGCACACTTTCCCTCTTATGTTGAGTACAGCAAACGTCAGCCCAAGAGTTTATTTTGTCTGCAGAAACCAAGATGGAAACCGTTTTCTGTATTTTAGATTATATAAGCTACACAATAATGCTCATTTTTGATGGCATCTATATTAACATTAGAGTTGTTACAGAGAGTGAAAGTAGGTGGGCTAGGTGCACTTAAAGCAGCAAAGTCCTGTAGGATTAGAAAACAGAATCTGTTAGCCCTGCTAGTGATCCAAAATGATATACCTATTAGCATTTGTCATAGCCTTATACAATTTTATTGCCATGTTCTCAATAATTTTTTAATGCACCAACACTTTTTTTTTTTTCTTTCTGCTTTCTAGGGTGGGAAGGTGGGCCATATATTTGCAATAATTATTTTAAATAACATCATTAAACGACTTCCAGGTCTTGTGTTTGCGTTGGCAATAGCAGCAGCAAAGGCTGAGAGATGGCGATGGTGACTGTGTTGCACTTCAGAAAGTTTTGAACGTACAGATGAATGTTTGCAAAAATGTTCAGAAGCAGGAAGGAGTTTGCTGAATTTTGCTAGATTGGGCAGGTTGTCCCAAAAGTCAGACTGTGTTGGAGAACTTGGTCCTCAGTCCCAATGGTCTTTCTGTAGCTCCCTCTTCTGGAACCAGCTCTCAGATTCTGGTGAACATTGCACTGGGGTGTAAAGTGCTGCAGATGTTTTGGTTACTGTACTACAAAATGTTAAAAACATATATATCAGGATTTTTAGTAATTTTTGGAGAAAATATTACTATTTCCCTATTGTAGTTTACATTTTACATTAAATGCTCCTTTAAAACACCAGTGAAACTCCTAGACAATGTCTTTGCAGGGCTGGGCTTGTGGTTTCTTAGGTTTCAGTTATATTTCAGGAATAGACTGACATTATTAGTTCATGGTTGGAGGATGCCATGGTCTAGTGGGCTGGTTGGAACTAAAAAATAAATATCAGATTTTTTTAGTAGGGGTGATGGAAAATGACTGCCTATTTTGAATGCTGGGGTGGTCATTCAGATAGACTTGACTTCATGGCTTGAATCTCGAATGCAAATAAAATAGAATGCGTTACCGAGCTTGCATGTGATTTTATCTTTCTATCTCTTTGGCTATAACTAAAATTGTCATCCTGAGCTAATGAAATCTTCTCACTATGTCTGCATCAAAATTTTTAATTTTGATCAATCTGTGTTTCCTGTCAGAAAAGGGAAAAAATGCCAGGAAGATCTCCAACTGCTCTGATTCAAGATTCAAAATCAGCCTTGCTTTTTTTGTTGTTTTTTTTATCCCCAGGTAGCTTACTTAGTTATTTTTGCACTCTGAAATGGAGAGAATAATAACTGTCTGCTTCTCGAAGCCATTGTGCCTAAGAATAACTCTTCAAAATGGCTTTAGAAATACAGAGTGCCAAGAAAACTTGCTACTAGTATTTTTTTCCTGTTCTTCAGTATTCATTCAGTAGGCAGGTTCAGGAGAGTTATAAAGGCAAATTGAAGTGCTGTGCTTGAATTTCTGTTTAATTGGAGAGAAAGTGGCCTTGTTATTGGTCACAGTACTGTGATGGATGCTTTGCAGATGGCTTCTGAAGTATGAAGTCAGGTTGTTGGAAGCTCTGAGGGAGACATAATCTGAAATTTAATGTAAAGCAATGATTAAAGGCAAAGCAACAATCCTCTGTTGAAGTATTTTGTGTCATTCCTTTTTTTTGAGAGAGAGCCTAAAGTACTGTTCAGCAATGGAATTGAAACAAAAGCATAATTTTTTTTTAAGTTGTAAGAAAACATAGTACAGGGTAATTTTTTTTTAAAATGCTCTGAATAGATTTAAAGAAAGGAAAAAAAACAAAAACCAAACAAAACCAAAAACCAAACCAAGAAACATTTCAGCTCGGATCAAGTACTGCAGAAAAATGCCTGTTGGGCCAAAGTGTGTATTTCATCCCTTCCATGTTCGTCACCTCACTGAAGTCTGAAAGAAGTGCAGGGTAAGTCAGCATAAAAATGTACAAACTGGACTTTACAAAACACTGAAGAAAGATGCACAAGTAACTGTTTTGTGACCTACCAGTCCATCTTTATTATTGCTAGGTAATGGAGAATCCAACCAAAAGGGAAAATTGTGTAATGTTACTCCTTAAATTCTCACTGAATCTTACTTCAGAAATGATACAGACCTCTCTCCTGATCTTGCAGTCAAAAACAAACCTCACAGATTTTAGACAGTGATCTAGTGCAGTTCTTGCTGATTTCTCATTAGTTTTAACATGAACTTTAAAAAATTAGAGTAACTGTATCAGAAGTGTAGGTTGACCAGGAGCAGTAAAACTGTGAAAGGACTTTGAGAAAAGAGCGTATGGGTTTTGTAGGGTTGTGTAAAGACCCTAAGACTTAAAAACTAAGGAGGTATGAGATGAACCACATCTGTACTTCAAAGTGACAGATTGTAGAGCATCTGAATTAAAAAAGAGGAGCTATTAAAGCTTGCTAAGCATCAATACAGACCGATTTATGATGAAAATTTACTCTTAATTGCAGTGTTCCAGTAGTTTTCTTTATTGCTGGATATATTTGCTTTCTTTTAATTTTGACCCTGTGAGAGATAATATTTTCTATGTGCATTCCAATAGGTTATTGCAGTTCCAGGATGCTTGCATTGATAATTTTTAATTTGCCAGACTATATTGTATGTTTTTATTGGCTTTTTTCATTCTCTGTGAGCAGTCATGGCAGTACAACACGGAAAGAGATCTGCAAAAATGACACCGATCCTTTTTATTTGTCTGAACAAAGTTATCTTAATGAATTTATTGCATTGTTTGCCTGTTCAAATACAGGATGAGAACTGTGAACGTAGGGCAACCTAGATCCTGCTTGGTGCAGGTTAAACAGCGGTGGGACCAAGTCTACCAGGATTCCCTGGACTTTGTTCTGCTTGCTCGACTGCTTTGTCACATCCCTTTGTTCTGGGAGCTTTTGCTGAAACAGAAGGGCTGAAAGCTTGAATATCTTTTTAACAAAAGACTTTTGACATTGACGAGGTGTCAACAACTTGGTGATTTGAGAGCTGAGTTGTTAACTTAAAAAATAAACTGTGTCTGCAACTTGAAATACTGACTTAAGATCTCCTGAATTCCAGGATTGCATCACTGTTGTGTCTTTATCCAGAATGTTTGGAGAACGTGAATATTGAAACCTTTCCAATTGCTTTGTTGTTGTTAGAAGTAATGACATTTCTGCAGCGCTGAGGAGCCTTAGTCACAGGCCAGAAACATGTTCAAGAGCACAAAAAGATAAACACTGAGGTATTACTAGCTTGGCACGTAGAACAGGAAAGGATATGATAGAATTAATTTTCTTATGTTAACTTATTTGCTTTCGAATTATGAAGAATTTTCTGTATTGTCTGAAAACTGAATAGTAACAAATTATTGTGGGAACTGGTTACTGGTTCTCCTTTTCATGGTAATGAGAGAGCCGTTCATCTGAGATTATTTCTGATCTCATGTGGCTTTGGAAATGTTTGCAGAAGAAGAAAATAATTCTTCCCAAGTGATACACTTTTTGTTTTCTCTGAACACAGAGATTTTTTCAGTCTCAAGTTCAGAACATTTGGAACACAGCATTGCTCAAAGCCGTCATCTATTTAGAAAAGTAGTAGTTATCGATTTAGGAATGACTGGTAAGCTTGAACAGGCTAAAAGAAAGTCACCCCAGGTATGTGCTGGTATCTGGTAACCTCTCTGTGATTATCCAGCATTATGAGAACAAAATGTGGTGTTGTGGCAAGAAGTGCTATGTTCAGTGGAGATATTTTTGTAAACGCTCAGTGAGGACACCCAGGTGTCGGTGACAGTACCTACCACACGTGGTGGCCTGTGTATCAGCAGACCAAGTTGTGTTCATGTGTTGGAGGTGTCTTACATGGGTTTTTTTGTTAAGAACTGAAACACAGACCTTTGAAATGTGCTTTGGGGTGCTCCTCACATCTGTGAATGGTCTGAAGTGTTAGCACTGCTGAAGCTTTGGTAGCCCGAGTGGCACAGGGTTTGTAGGGAGCAATATGGTTTTACTTCTCTTTCCTTTCTGGAGAAGGTGAAGCTGCTCTGGGCATGGGAGACTAATCTCTTTTCAGCTCCACTTCATACTCTATAAAGGAGTTGTTTAAGAATTTATTGCTTTTATCTGACTGTGTGGCTAGAAGCAACCTTCTCTAAATCTCTTTGTAAAGATAGGGAAAATGTAATGCTAATTGTTGTTCATGTGCACATAGTGAGCTTTCCACCATCGTGGTAGGAAGGTGTGCTGCCAAGTGTGTGCACTATTGATGCAGGTAGCTTAAAACAGCTGCAAAAATACATGTTGATGCAACCCAGTCCTTTCTACTAGTGCTGGGAGTGTTTGTGTTGCCTTTTAATACCATAAGGTTAGCGTTGCCAAGCAGAAATTGAAACTGCATGTTACACAGAGAGCCCTTGAGGTGAAGGGAGTAAAGGAGGCCAAAATATCTTATTGTCCAAACTTTTACATATAATAAAATCAAGAGCAAATACTTCAAAATGACTCAACAGGAAACTTCTAAGCTGAATTTGTAACCCTTCAGATGAACACCTATGTTTTCCTTGCCTACGATGTAGTAAGTCAGGGTGCCGAGCAGTTTCTCTGGTGGGACAACAGGAGCAGAAGCCAGCCGGGCAGTGTAGGAAGAGCTATTGCAGCAATCAAGCCAGAATCCAGGCTGATGTTCACCAGAATAGCTTTGTTGATGTTTCAGAATAAGATGAAAGCAGTGTCAGTCATTACTGAGCCCGGTTGCACTGACGTTGTTCAAGCCTCTGAGATAGAAGGTCCCTAGTAATACTACAGAGATTTTGCTGTGAGATTTCTTTAGAATGGGAATATAACCTTTCCATTAGATGCTTTTCTTTGATCTTGCATCTCAATTGCTTTATGTGTTTGGGACTAGTCTATTTTTGGGAAAACATGGTGTGCTTCCACTTCTCCCTGCTCCAAGAGTCTTCTGATAATGAAGAGTCAACTACTGAGTCACCAGCATTTGGTCTTCTCTGTGGTGGTTTCTCATCAAGTACTGGTTTAGCTCAGTTGTGCTTGACTTTGTATTTTATTCTCTTCCTCCAAATTAAGTTACCCATGCACACTACCTCAGCTGACTTATGCAGATAATGTAGGTTTGGCAGGAAGTGTGTCCGTATTTTGGGATATGACTGATTTGATTTGCTTTCGGTGATTCACAAAACTGAAGGAGCTCTTGAAGTGCTATTAAAAGCCAGGACAAACTTCAGATTTACCTTTTTTTTGCAAACTTCTGATAATTACTGAGGTAAAATGAGGTGGTAGTTCAGTATTTTGCAGAATACAAGGTTCAAGATCCTTTTTATTAATGAAATCTGTAAAACCCATTGACAAATCATAAAGCATTATGTGCTGCAAACTTACAGTAAGAAGCCGGTCAGTATCGTGCACACAGTGAAATAAAATTTATGCCAAAATATGGTAACTCCCATGTTCAAAAAGCTTTTCCTTCCTCCTGCTTTTGACCATGGAAAACGTTATGGTACTTTGTTTTTTAAGGTGCTTTACTTTTCAGTGATACTCAGAAATTTTATTTTGTTTATTTCTGCTTATTTATTTTGTTTGATGTTGCTGTTGGCATAGAAAGGATTTGATGTTTTAAGTAAAAAGGACATTGCCTACGATGTCCCTAGTGATTGCACTTCCAACTAGAGACAATGGGGATGCAGCAGAGTAAGGAGATGAGGTCTTCTCTTAAGTCAGAGGACACACTGGCGTTGTGGCTTGTGAAGCACCCCCAGTCATGGTCCCCAGGGCAGAGAATGATTTCAGAAATAAATTCACAGTGAGAACCATGGGACTGTGCTTGCAAGACCTGCCACCAAAAAGCAAAAAAGGAAAGACACTTCTAAAGCCAAGGGGAAAATGGCCTAAATTTGGATATATTTCAGGTCTTAATTATTTATGTTTGTTTTCTTTAGTTAAAAGAAAACAATGATACATGTGGGGGAAGAGAGGTTGAGAGCTGAAGATTGTCTGAGTGTGTCACTGTTACCAGAGAAGTGATATTCAGATAAAAACCTGTCAACACGAGTCTTTAAGAACTTGGCAGAAGCAGCCAGAGCCTTCACCATACAGAACTTTAGACCATTTGGAAAAATACAATGTCAATTAGAAATTTTATAAACAGCTAGTGAAAATGATGAATAATCTTTTCAGAGTAGCTCATGATCCTGCCATAGAAGCACTCCAGTGGGGAAAAAAAACCTGGTAATGTCTTTTTATCTCCTGCTGTGGCTGTTATGAACATGTAATGGAGTCGTTAACAGGGCAGCCTGTGCATCTATTACAATAATTTTTATACCAAATGCAGCACAGGCTTTTCCTGTACAGGATGTCATAAAAACAGCAAGAGATTTAATCAGGTATGTTAATGCCTTCAGCATACCTTCCTGAAATTATCCTTCTCTTGCTTATAATTTTTAGGTCATCTTCCAGCAGTTGATGTCTTCATATTGGTACTGCTTTGTGTCATCTAACAAATAAGATCAGATATAGGAAAAAAAAAAAATATAATTTATAGCATTAGATGCTCTTGGATAAACTAACTTAGATAATTAAATCACAGCTCATCAACTTCTAAGGTCCTGCTGTCATATTGAGAGACATGACTGTTCTTGCTGCTGATAGCTGCCATCCTTAGGTATGGGACCAGTACTGACGTGCCAGCAAAGCAGTTTGGGAGCATACACTGTTTTATTTTGGGCAAAATCAACTCACTCCACTGCTTAAATGATTTATGCCAGCCTGTGTCATTTTGCATGGTATTAAAGAGAGATTTTTTACAAAGAATGTGTAAAATCTCGCTGCCTCCCAAATTTCTAGGAACCAACAGCAAGCAACAGTTTGGCTGGTGGATTGAAGCCTGTTTTGCAGAGAATTCTTGGTGGGGAGAAGTACTTTCTTGTCTCTTTTGCATGTCTGCTTCTCACATTTGCAGCAATTAATGCCTCAGTTCTGCTGCACATCAGCTGGCCTCACTTGACTCTCCATTCTGGGTCACAGGGATCCGATGTGGTCCAGTGCCACATGCAGTAATTTTTGTTGTTTCAGATCTGTAATTACAGGGTTGTGTGACTTCTGCCTGGTTTGTGCTGAATGAAAGGTAGCTGATGCTGGCACTCATTTCAGACAGGTCTGTAGATCAGAGATACGCTGGCACCTTCTACATTAGCAGTTGATATCCAGTGATACAGGAACTTCATGTGTCAGGGACCGGCTCCCGAGTCGCTCCTTTGCAGCGTGCTGTGAGTGAACTAGCGATGCTCCCGACTCCCGTCCTCTCATCGGTCCTGACCAATCGGAGAGATCAGGATCGCGGGCAGACCCTGCCCTGCCCTGGCTCGCAGTGCCGCTGTCCCTCCGGGCGGGTTCAGTGGCACCGAGCGCTGCCGCGGCCGCTGGATGTTGGTGCGGGAGAGCTGAGCGCGCACACAAATGACTATGTCAGAAAACACAGGAGACTTAGCAGAGAGGTAAGGAGCAGCGCACAGCACTTTCCATTTGGCTCAGAGGCAGTTCTGATCCTGCTTTTGAAAGCAGGAGGGAATCTGCAGCCCATCGAAGCATGACTAATCAGTTTGCTAAAATGCTTGGCACTCTCTAGTTTAAAATATTCCTTCCCTATTGTTAACAGCAGCAAACGGTGCTTGGTAGCATTTATGTAAGGTGTGCATTGTGATCGAGCCCTTTCCTTGGGAACTACATCAAATGTCAGGCTTCCTTGGAGCATGAGGGAAGTGTGCAACTTGTATTTTTGCTGCTGTGTGGAACTTGTATTTTTGCTGCTGCTGGGGATGGCAGAAAAGATGCCAAGCAATTAATACATCTTATTTGTGCTTTGAGCTTCAACAGTGTTTTTTCTTTGTCATCCTTCCGTTTCAAAGGAATATTTTGAAAAGGTTTATTTGTATTGAATGGGGTAATTCTCCTGCATGACAAGAAACAAACAAAAAACACAGGTAAAATGTTACTAGTCTAAATATTTTGAAACAGATGATAATATGTTTTTATATAGTGTTAAATATGCTGTTTGGTTCAGGGACACAGGTTTTAAAAAAGGAGGTAAGAACTGTAGTGCATGTGAACAATAATTGTCAAAGTTTTAATTATTACAGTAAATAAGGCTCAGAATAGTTATGCAGACATGATATTGCATATTGTATGAGATGGATGCCAAGACTTGGTTAATCAATGTTTGGAAAGCACTTGGGAAGTCTCTTGGGTGCAGGAGGATTTGCAGTGTATCTGAAATGTGCTGATGACAGCCCCTATGAACAGTGTCATCTAATGTTTCTCTCAGATTTGTAATCCTGTTTTTCATGTATCTTGCTGTGCTCTTTTTTCCTTTGCAGCCATTATTCTTAAAAACAAAACCAAACCAAACCTCTGCTGCAGTCAGTGGGTTTTACTGATGCTATCTGTTCTGTGCTCCCCTGTCTTCTCCTTGAGACGATACCAGGACTTTGCTTTCTGTGTTTCCTTTCAGCAGGCTATGTGTTGTGCCATTTTTTAAGGAAGTAACTTGGTTTCTAAGTCACAAGATGGATCACATCAGTTAGAGCTGTTCAGAATCAGGAACGTGATGATGATTTGTTTGTGTTTTGTTGAGGGAGCTTTTTTGTACAGACTTGTATACAGCGTATGAGTGCAGTTTAGCTCTTTGATCATTAGCTGCAGATGTTTGAACTGTCCTAACGTTGGCCAGGTTACCTTAACTTTGTTAGTGCAAGGCCTTACTGTTTCTTCTGTGGATTTTTTTTTGTCCAGCAGTTCTGGTGGTGATGAACTTGGGCCAAACTTATTCAGCTGGTCTGTATTATCCTGTTGCCAGTAACCCAAAGACCAGCTGAGAACCCTTGTGACAGGTCAGGCTGACATCTGCATGTTGTAAGGGAGAAAAGTACAGCCAGAGTGAGCCACTGAGGTGATCTTCTGACTTTGAGATGCAGCAGCAGTTTTTTTGTTTGAGATGCAGCAGCAGTTTTTTTGTTTGAGATGCAGCAGCAGTTTCTTTGTTTGAGCACAGTAGCACTTCTTAGGGACAGTGATGTTCCCAGGAGCGTGCACAATGTGAAATTTTAACCCACCTGCGCGTCTGTAGTGGTATTATCCTGGTCAGGAGCCAAACTGAAAGTGAGCTGGACTAAAGCAGGTGTTCTAACAGCAGTCTGTGTAATAACCTGATGCAGTTTGGCAGTGTCTCATCCTTAAAGTGACATCATGATCACAGTGTCACTAGCCTGTAGTCTCTGTCAGTCTTACAGTCAGATGTGCATTGTCACCCAATGCTTCTGTGTTCCTGATACCCGAGTTCATCAAACTGCCACATTCCCACGTGGTAAATTCTGCATGTCCAGGTTCTTTTTTACAGCACGTGTACTTTAGCTTATTTTCAGAAAGTACAAAGCTTGAACTGCTTTCCACATGTCACAGAGTAAGAGCATAGTTAAAAAAAAACAAAGCACAAACATAATGGAAGACACTTTCATTTTTTTCAATGACTAGAGATGGAACAGCAGATTATACATAGGAATAAGGCTAGAACTGAAGATGGGGAGTGCAAATGTAGCAGTAAAGTGCCACTAGAATGAGATGTGCTGAGTTTATTCTCTCTTCTTTGGGCAGGTCACCTACATCAGACCTCAACACGGCATTGCATGAGTGTATGGCAGCTCTGGATTTATTTCTTAACAACAAGTTCTCAGATGCTCTGGCTTCTTTACAAGCAAAGTAAGTTTATTACTTTTACTAGTTTTTCCTCTGTTTATTTTTAGATTTTTAGATTTATTTTTAGATTGTGCTTCACCATCTCTCAGGAGAATTGACTAGACAGCTAGTTCTCTGTTAATATTTGGTAAGACTGCATGGTTTTGGTTCAGAAGGAGTTGGAAAGTTAACGTGTCAAGTTTTGGGGAAGACAGAATTAAGTGCTTTACACTTGGGTGAGTAAATAGCAAGATTGATAAAGGTAACTACAAAAATTACAGAATTGTTGTCCAAAGTAGTGACCCCTCAGCTGTAGTACAGTGTGTGAGATTCTTGCTCCTGGAAGAATAAAAACCATCTCCTGACACTTTTTCTTCCTCCTTTCCCATATTTTTCTGCATGCTGTGAGAGTTTGAGGGTTTATAGTTTTGTGTCTAAATGAGCAACTGGCCATGAGTTGCCAGGTTTAGGACACATTACTTTAGGCATGATTGATTTTTAAATTTTTTTAATAACGACTTGCAGAAACTTTCTCACAGCTTATTTTGCAATTCAGTGTTGTGGTCACGCACTCTGTTTCCTAATTACATTGCTGCCCAGCATGTAATGAGTGGCCCAGCTGCAAGCAGGGAGGTCATAAAATAGCTTTTAAAAATTGTTGTGTCTGTACAGTGTCTGTGATTTTTCATACCCTAACCTGAAGTTACTTGTGCTCTTGGTTTGTTGAAGGCCCCCAATTTGCTCCTTTTATTTTTGAGCCATCAGCAAATTACTTCATGCCTTCTTTCAGGCCACTGGAATATGAAACAAGTGAAATTCCTAGGTAATGCAGTAGCAAGTGTTTGATATGCATCAGGGGTAACTATAGTGAATACTACATGTCTGCTTTGCTGAGGTATCAGCCTCGGTCTTTGATGCCAGAACCTGTAGCTTAACTGTGTAGAGTATACTCTGTGAAAGACATTCATGATAAATTGTAGGCTCTGATGTGTTAATAATACTGGTTTTATTCACAGCAGTGTTGTTTTGTGTTTATATCTCATCAGAAGATATCATAAAAATGGTAAGAAGAATGGCTGTGTTTTCATTAAATTCTGTCAGTAAAGCCCCTGTGCCCATCTGGAAATGCTTACTCAGTGCTCAGGGTAGAATAGGGAGATATTTTACTGAAGAGGGTTTCCAAAACACTGCAAAAGCTAGTGAGGTTGTGGGTTGGGGTTTTTTTCTGCAAATCCTTTTTTCTTCTGTTGCATATGGTTTTCATTCAGCTTTTGTTGGGCCCTGCAGAATATATTTCATGAGCTGTTTTTGTACCTGACTGTATTCCACACTGCAAAATCATTTTGAAACGATTTTTTCATGTTAGCCTGTTGTTATGAGGAGGCCCTTATTCCTATTGCCTTTGGCAGTGAGAGAAATACAGACTTATGATCTCTGTGAGTGTCATGCAGAAACAGGATGCTAAATTTCCCCACAGATGATCTCCATTATGGACACACTCCATCTCTTCAGGGAATGACAAGAGCTGTAGAGTGGGTACATGTGGCAACACTGCGTATTTTCTTGAGGAGTCATCAGTTCCTCACTGTTGCCTTTTAGCGTGCTGAGATTGGAAATTGGTTTTCACAGTCCATAAACATACTATCTTTGTTTAAAGAAATATGTTTCAGTTTTTACATGCTTCTAAAGAATTTCATATTATAGATTTTGCAGCTTTACCACTTATGTTGTAGGACATCCTCTGCTCTGTATTACATTATTGCAGATTCACTAAATTATTCACATTTGGTTTCCACAATAAGTGTAGTTTCAACCGATTTGTACCATGTGTAACTGAGAAGAGATTTGGCAATGTATGAGAGTTAAAATCAGAAGATCTTTCCTAGCACCTTAAAAATAAATATCTGAGAATGGTGTCTAAACTTGTGCTAGGTAAACTTGTGCTCTTTTTTTCCTGTTAGAAAAGCAAATCCATCATAAAGAAGAGATCTCATTTCATTAAAAAAATCATCTGACATTTTTGCTTCACGTTGCATAACTTTTCTTGTTTTCTCAGCTACCTTTTAGTCAGTTTTCTTTATTATCGTTAAAAATCATTGTACAATAGCGGGCTCCAATTGTCTTGTGGTTTCTGCAGTAAGCTTTATTAAATTAGTATTCATAATATCTGAGAACACTTAAGAAATTTCTTAAGAAATTCCTTAAATTTAGCCTTAAATTCCTTAAATTAAATTGAAAAAACACAGCAGTAATTTTTCAATATGTAACCTGCTAACTGACAATAACACTGAAACTGTCTAGTCACTGGAGTGGGGAAAAAGTCTCATCTTCCTCCACCCCAAGACACGTACAGTAAATGGATTTAAAACTAAAAAAAAGATTTTAGCCCTTATGAAACTGCAAACAGATAATAGTAAATTAAAGTGTGTTTTTCTGGTGAGAAGTCCTCTTCCCTTCCCCTAGACAAATGTTTAATAATTATCCTGAAGGAAAGCATGACATAATCACCTGATGGTTTGCTGGTGCCAAATCACTTGGGAGAATGTTAAATAATAAAGATAAATTAATGACACAGAGCAGTCTGGATCGCTGGATGAGCTGCAGCACATCTGTGTTGCTGCTTGCAGTGTTGTCAGAACAATACAAGAACAATTCATTCCAGGCAGTTGACTTTTTTCCTGAAAATAGTCTCCAAAAAGCACTTGGTGTTGTTTGGTGGAATTTAATTCTAGAGTTAAATTCTAGTGTTGAAAAGGTAAGTTCAGTCCTTTGATGTGGGAGTATCTCAGGTGGTTGTGAAAGAGATGGTGCTACTGCTCTGCTAGTTCCCTGTGAAACTCTTCCTGCAATCCTGTAGTTCTGTGGTACCTATTTGCTATCACTAGAGTTTTTAATATAAACCCAATTTACAGTGTTAAAAAGTTTAAGAGGTTGCTAAGGAATGGAAGCCTTTTGCAATGGCTGTCTTCATGGTGTGGTGAAATGTTCTTGCCCTTGTAGAACAAAAGCGAACATGAGCTTGTTCAGTGGGGTGGAGGAGCTTTCTCTGGGAACTGATCTGACAGAGGTGGTGTGCAATTGCCAAACTGAGAGCAGTGAAACAGTAGGGGGAAGCACATGGAGGCAAAGTGAAGCTCTAGACAGTGTTTGGATAAAGGTGGTGTACAGATCTGCAGAAAGGTCAAGTTAGCTATTTATTCTAAAGAATATCAAGAACATGAAGGAGGTCATTATTTCTAGGGTCTTTTTATCCTGGAGTCTGGAAGAACACAACTTTCATAATCTTTGTAAATAAACACATTGCTGCCAAAACCTGACTTAATTGTTGGTTTTACCTCCCAGCTGAAAGAATGTGCTCAATTATGAATTTTGGAGGATGGCTTAGATCAAAAAGGCTCCAGGGTCCTCTTGTTGAGCTGCAGCTTTTTGGCTTAGACCATTCTGGCAGCTTGTGGTAACTAGGGAACCAGGCTGGTGGCTGATAAGAATGGTCTTTTCTGGTTGTAAACTTTATGTTAGTGGAGAGTTTTCATAGGAAACAGGTTTTTATTGGAAAATGTTGACTTGTCAAAACAGAGACTTTCTATGGAAGCCCATGCAGTAGGTCTGTGGATTGTTTGGGCAATGGGTGGAACTTCTGATCAAAGGTGAGGAAAGCCTTCAGGCCCCGTGAGACCACATTCTGCTGATGCAGCTTCGGTTTGGGCCTTGGTCTCTCACTCTTGGGTACACCTGGATGAACAGACTGTTGAGTGCTCTGTGGAGGGGCTTTCTCACTCTGTGCTGGTTGTTTCATTTCACTTGTTAGAAGCACCTTGTTACTAAATCAGGGCATGGGCTTGAACCGGGGGTTTCTGTAATGTCCTGTCTGCTGGATTATTGTAAAAGAATCCACAAAAAGGCTTTGGGAACTGTGTTTTTCAACAAAAATACTAACCCCTGGGTTAGTTCTGAGGTCAAAACAAGCTTTTGGATTTTCATACTTCAGCTGGAGGGGAGAGCTGTCACCGTCCTCACTTAGGATATTACTTATAACCCTGTTACTCGGCCATGTGATACCAACTACTGGGATAAGTCATTAATCAGAATATTAGTTGTATTTATGTCAGGCTTGTTAACTCCAACAGTGTCCTTCAGAAAGTGCTGCCAAGGAATCAAAAGAAGGAAAAAAACCCCAAAAACAACAACTTATCAAGTTTCATTCTGTATCCATCCATATAAAATGCAGACCTTAAAACTTCTGGCAATATGCCAGGACGTAACTGACAAATTTAATTGTACGTTTAGTATGAATAGCACAGAAAACTGCTACATTTGGTTGCATTTCTACCCGCCTCCCAACCTCTGGAAAAAAAAGAGTAAATTTTAGTGTTGATAAATAACAGCTGACTAATGATAAACATTAATTATTATGTCCTTCAAAATATTAGAAGCAAAATAGATGAGACCATTGATTATGGCAGGAGTATCAGAAGCAAATTACTGGAGAGGGAAATCCCTCTTCACCATGTATATATGAAAAGTATCAATTTTCCTTCTAGTGCAGTGAATTTAATATTTATCTGCCTTGATTTTGAAAGCTAATTTATAAAATTTTGGAAGGGGACTCTTTTAGTCCATTCCCTGTGCTTTGAATTTGAACCTTTGGAGGGGTTTTGTTTTAATAAATATGAGATGAAGTGTGTTTCTGTGCTCCCACTGTGGCTGATGAGTAATCAAATGAACAGGAACACTTCATCAGGCTGGCATTTTATAGTATGTTCATTTTTTTTTCTACTTTGCATTATCAGTCTGCTGAAAGAATCACGATGCAGGAGGCCAAGACAGAGCTGTCCTGACTGCACTGGATTTTAAAGTGATTTCTCCATTATCTGTCTGTTCTTCTTACTCATGCTGGAGATGAGGTGGATGTTAGCAGAGTCTGGGGCTCATAGTGCATACAGCAGTAGGTGATTTCCCAAAATGGCTTTTATGCTATATTGGTTCAGAGGTTGGATACAGCAGCTTGTTAGGTAACCTGTGGACATGGTGAGGGCAACTAGGAATGAAGGACAGAACACAGACTGCAGTGGGGTTTAAAGGTGTGCACTGCAGATTTCTCCAGTACAGCCAGACTGCTCTGTGCTGTGTGTATTGGAAAAAGTGGCACTTGGTGGTCAGTATGAAGGTTGAAGGTTGTCAAGGGCAGCACCAGATACCTGTGCAATGTTATCTGTGCCAGCACTAGGTATTATTTTAATCTCTAGATCTCAAAAACTATATATTTGGAGAAAATTAGGATCATATAATCACTTGAATTTTTCTTTGGTGATTTTATTGCATAATGTCATTGAGAGGGGGTTACTTTAGGTGTAGACAAGTTTACTTTTTGATTCTGGAAAACACTAACCAAACACCATGGACTCCTGTAGATACTTAAGGATTTTTTACTTCAGTGAGCAAAAGAATAATGCATAAGAATTGTTGGAAAACTTAAAGGGATACAGGTCACCACAATGAGTTATTGGATCATTGGTTAATGTAGGATTGTCCTAAGTTATCCTTAAAATTATCTTTCAGTTCAGTCTGGGTATCAAAACCTGGGGAGGTAAGTGTATTTCCAGGGCAGAAATTAAATGGATTGAGGTGTCTTTAAAGTTTGGCTTTTCCTGTTAAAACAAAGCCCTGAATCAGAGTGGTTGAAGTTGGAAGGAGCCTCTGGAGGTCACCAGCTCAAGCAGGGCCACCTAGATAAGGTTGCCCAGTACCGTCTCCAGGTGGCTTTTGATGTCTCCAAGGATACAGAATCTACAAGCTCTGTGGACAACCTGTGCCAGGGTTTGGTCACCCTGATAGTAAAAAAAATGTTTCCTGATGTTCAGACAGGGCCTCTTGTGTTTCAGCTTGTGCCTGTTGCCTCTGGTCCTGTCCCTAGGCACCAATGAGAAGAGCCTGGTGCTGTCCTCTTTGCACCCTCCCTTCAGCTATTTCTGTATGTTACAGGAACTCCCTGAGCTTTTTTTTCTCCAGGTAGAACAGTCCCAGCTCTCTCAGCCTTTCCTCATAGCAGAGATGTTCCCATCCATTAATCATACTCGTCACCCTTCACTGGACCTTCTTGAGTATGTCCATGTACTGAGGAGCCCTGAACTGGACACAGTACTCCAAGGTGTGGCCTCACCAGTGCTGAGCAGAGGGGAAGAATGACCTCCCTTGACCTCCTAGCAACAACATTCCTCTTAACAGAGGCCATTAGCCCTGCTTGTGGCCGGGACACATTGCTGGCACGCCACTTTCTCCTTGAAAGAAAAGAAAATGAAGTGACTCATTTTGAGAAACAAACACCTGAAGTACACCTATTGAGAATAGGTGCATTGAGGGTGGAGGTTTGGTTGAAAGGATATCCTTGTTTGACTGCAAGTATGTTTGAATATTCCCTGTCCTACAGTCCCATCTGATCCATTCTAAAAGCGTAAACAATTGAAACAACATTTGTTGCTCTTTAGCAGTATTTGTCTAAGTCGTGCTGTTTGTCAGGAGTGGATTAGCAAGGTCTACAGAGAGTTTCTGTGGCAGGAATGCATCTGAACTTGCCCTTCAACATATTTTCCAATCTTTATTGGGCCTTCAGGCCTGAAGACATTTTGATTCATTTGCAGAGGATTATACCATAGGTGCTGGCTGAATGCTGTAAATGTGTGCGATGTATAAACCCTTCTTCCTGCCAGAGGAAAGTGCTGGCAGTGGCTGCAGGTAGGAGGTAATTGTTTTCCTTGCACTAATGCCAAAATGTTTGGCTTTCTGCAAAAGAGGCACCATCTGAAATCCCACAGAATATTTCTGTTTAACAAACTGCAGTGGAAGGTTGGCGGAAGGGGAGAAGAGGAAAAAGCTGTGGCGTTTGACATAGACTGGAATGCTTCTGGTGGGAAGATCTATTTGAAGAAGATTCCACTTTGGCTGTGGTTACAGTTTTGTGTTACTTATCTCCTTGAGTCTATCCCGAGTGACTGCTCCAAAATAGAAGACTACTATCTGGATTTCTGTCACGTGTTGTAGTATGCATTAGCTACTCCATTAAAAAAAACCCCATTATTCTATCATCCCTGAATGGTTAGCCACATGGCTAATTCCTGTGCTTTGTGCATGTTAAATACCTATCCTTGGCTCAGAATTGCAACATTTTAGCACTGTTACTGAAACTGGAGCTGTAGACATGATTTCCTTTACAAATCTCCATCTATTAGTGTTTCTTGATTATTTTGCATGTCCTTTGTGTTTGATTTAAAATTCATTTAGACTTTGTGTTTGATTTCTAGTTCATTTATACCTTGTTCCTATCAGACTGATACAATTCTGGAGTTGAATTTGTATTTTGTTTTTGAAATTAATAACAGAATCAAATCAGCTGTGCCTTTACAACTTGTTTTCTTTCAGAACTAAAGATAGTATGTATCATGCACTGACTTATGCCACCATATTGGAAATGCAAGCTATGATGACGTTTGATCCTCAGGACATACTGAATGCAGGAAACACAATGAAGGAAGCTCAAGCCACCTGTCAAAAGTAAGTGTGGAGCAACTGGGTGAATAAATAGTCCATTCATGGGAAAGTTTTTAAAGACATGCAGGTTAGAAAAGGACTTGTAATTTCATAGAAATCATAGGAAAACTGAGGTTAGAAGGGACATCAGGAGGTCATCTAGTGCAGCCTCCTGCTCAAAGGAGGGTCGGTTATGATGTCATACCACATAACTTAGGGTTTTCAGCAGTCTAGTCTTGCAGTTCACTGCAATATCTGATTTTTCTTCTCAATTAGATTTTTGTCCTAAAATTTTATTAACCGCTTACAAACACTGCAGAATCTTCCCACATGGTGATGGTTGTAGTGTAGCTATCTGTCTTTGACTCAGCTGTGCTCCAGCTTCTGCACACACCTGCACACATACACACACCCCCACAAAAAAATAAATTAAAAAGCCCCAGTATCCCCTTCCTTCATCAAGACAGATTTATGCACATGAAGGGTAAAAGACGGATCTTGGGAGGTCCACGTTGACCAAGTTCTCTATGGAATATGTGGAAGTTTGTCTGTGTGGTAAGGTGACAGAGGGTTGGTGAGCACTAGAGGTATGTTAGTGACTGTATAGATAGCCAACTGAAAGATATCATTATCTGTTGTTGATGCTCCATGTTCAAAATGACCAAACTGCCTTTTCTGCAGATTTAGGAAGAAATCTACAGTAGCTGATTCTATCAACAACCTTGTGCATAGACAAAGCCTTGAACACTTTACTGAAGGTAACATTATCTCCAACATATGTACATTTTTTTTCTCTTTTTTTTTTTCCCCCTGCAATTTGAACTTTGTAGACTTGTTCACCCAACACATTTTTGCAGATTGTGAGTTCACTGACAAAATCGCAGATTTGGTATTTGCTGGATCGTTGTTTTGGCAGTTGCTGTGTCATCACATCCAAAATTCATGTTTTTGTTGATTGCTAACTCAGCATTTCCAAAAATTGCTGGGTAAAGAAATTCTTAGAAAGAAGTATTGAAATACATAGAAATATTCTAGATCCTGGAATTCCTGGAAAGCACCAGAGAAATTCCTGAAAAAATTCTGTAGCTGTGTCATTTCTGTTTGGAGTTACTTCAGTAGTCTGGAACTGAAACACTGCAGCAAATCTGGAAAAGATTTTTCTCAGTGTGAGCTTTGTGATCTTATTCCTATATTAATAGGCTAAGTGTTTTTAATTACTTTTTGTCTGATTGATTTGTTTTCTTTCCTGCTCCATGTGACTAGAGGAAATCCATGCAGAAATTTGCTATGCTGAATGTTTACTTCAGAGAGCAGCACTCACATTTCTCCAGGTATGGATTCCTGTGTGACTCTTTGGGGAAAAAAAGTGCACTCTATACAGGTTTGTTTTCTTAAAATTAATGAAATGGTGGAAGACCCTAGTTTGATCTAATGGTGTAAGACTCTTTCGTCTGGATTAAATCTGTATTTTATCTGGATTATCTGCTGCTGAGCCAGTAGACTGTTCTGTTATCCCTCATGATTATCTAAACATGCTTATCTCAATGCACGTAGCGCTGGGTCCCCTATGACACCCCTCTCCAGTCCTTTTTGATGTGTGACATATGACCACAGTAGGCACCAATTTTCAAATACTGTGTGTTGGCATATCAGCTAAAAAAAAAAAAGAAAGGAAAGGAAAAAAGAGATGATCATTGAAGGTGTGCTGTGCTGGAATGCAAGCAAGATTTTTGTTTCAGTCTTTCCCAAGACTGCTTTCTCAGTTGCTTGCTCTTGAACAGCTATTACAGTCTGCATAGCTATTATGCTCCACACGTGCTTTTTGCTAAGCAGTGCTGCCTGTTTTTAAAAGAAGAGGAGCTCTCCATCTGAATTTTATCTCTCTGTACTAGTGAAGCTTGCTTTGTTTGATAGATCAACATTAGCAATACTTACCTGAGCTCCAGCTTGCAGTTTAAATTGTTAATCATAGTAGGAGTAACTGATTTTTCTTCAGGATTTGGCTGTACTTGCTATATGACAGTGGGCCCCTTCATCTATGCAGAGGGGATAATAAAAGTCACATTCAGAAAGGGCTTCTGCTTCTTGGCTCAATGCTGATGGAGAATGAAGTGCAGGTGGTGATTTTATAGTGTTTGGGAGCTGCCATATAGGCTCTAATTTATGTTGCTTGTGATAGTTTATGAGCCGTGTAACATTTTTCAGTCATCTGCCATGCCCCTCTGCTAGAAACTATTGCTTCATAGCAAAACAAGTAGTCAGAGAAGCTTCTTCTGAAGGTTTTTAGAGTGCTGATGGGGGTGACTTTATGGTAAGATGCTGGACTTTGAAATGGCCAAGTGTAGCCACCTATTTCCGTATTCCTGCTGCTTTGGGATGAGAAGGCTCTAGCACTGGGGACAGTCTGGTTGATATCTGGAGCTATGGAAGTAAGGCTTTTCAGAACTTCTCTATTGTGCCTGTAAGAAAGGAGCATTTAAATGCAGTGTCTCTTGATTTTAAGTGCTATTTTTGTAGGTATCTGGTTTTTTTAAATGTTTATAGATACATGAGAGATCTAAGAGTAAGAAGATAATTTCTTGTCCTGTTCTGCATAAAGAATGTCAATCTATTTGTTTCCTCCTCTGCATTTAATTTTTCATGAACACATGAACTGGATTTAAAAATTAAACAAAGGCACTTGATTCCAACAACTGTTGAAGTGAATTAGTTCTGATGCTTAATGTAAATAACCAAATCCAGTTGAAAATACTTGAAAATTAGTCTCAGGATTTTTCAGGAGCTGGACTACTCTCACAGTGGTTATCTCTGTTGTTGGTATCATGGGTATTCTGAGTTTTAACATTTTAAAACCATCTTATTTTCTCTTTTCATTTTCCACTCAAAGGAAAATATAACTGAAACTTGTATATGGTTAGCTATGCTGTACCTCCTGCCCCCAGCTGCTAATTAAAAACCGAGCTTTTCTACAGAACAAAGAAAAACAGGGTTGCATTTTTCTGTGGTTATTTTGTTTGCACGTGATTTGGATTCAAATCTCTGGGGATATATCATCAAGAATTCCATGTTCAGTTATGGTGCATGATTTTGTCCTCACTCTTGATAATGTTGCTTGAGGATGACTGTCAAGGACACGGGCTAGTGGTGGCGTTGCAGGCTGCAGGAATAAGCCCCTGCCCTTCAGATCAGGCCATTAGAGTTCCTGTATTAGTTGATAGAAAGCAAAGTCTGGAAGAAGTTGGACTGTAACTTTGATTCGATTGAGTTACCTTTTTGACTTACAGGAGGATGGAAAGCTCTTTGAGGCAGGTTCTGTCTCTTTTTTTTACACATCAGTGAGCACAGTTGGGCCCCGTTTCCTTAACAATAACAATAAAACAACCAAATGTGCATGTAATTTCTATTTTCTCCACAATGCTTCATACAGCCTCTTAAAATCCCATCCTAGAAAAATTGTCTGCTAAAACACATGTAGTCTTCCTATCCCACAGTAATAGCAGATATCCCAACAAACCAGGATGACAGATTATATATGATGAGTGAGGCAAGAAACTGCCACCAGAAAGTTAAGAGACTAGAGAGTTCTCTCTTTGGGATACAACTGTAAACTAATGGCCCCCCAGATAGACTTTGCTGTAAGTTCTCAGTTCATTATAGCTCATAATGTAGCATGTTACTATACTACTGTGCATGTCATAGATACTTGAATATTCAGACCAGAAGGACATATCCTACATAACTTTACTTACCCTGCTTCCTTGTCAGGATGTGAAACTATATTCTGTAGCCTCCTGAGGACAGGCAGTTATTTGTGTATGGTGCTGAGCCAGGAAATGTTCAGATCTTAACTGTGCTGAAGGACAAATGAGAGAAAGCTATTTTTTAATCAGCCACAAATGCATGTACCTCAGGTGTCTTTCATTACTTTAGTCCCTGTGTTCATTAATGCAAATTCAGATGGTTCAAAGGTCACAAGGGCTAAATTAATAAGGGAAGGTATCAAAATATAGTATATATGCCTGAACACAGTAAAAATACATTAATATAGAAAGGAATTCCTAAATCCATGGAGACTTCTATTGTCTTTGTCACGATGGTTATGTCCAAGGCATGTGTTCATCTCAAGAAGACCACAGCCCTTTATAATGCTTAAAAATTCATATTGCTAATGTGTTTCCCTTCTAACAGGATGAGAATATGGTTAGCTTCATAAAAGGAGGCATCAAAGTCCGAAACAGTTATCAAACATACAGGTAAGTCAGAATGATGGTGTGATTAAGCGTGCTCCTTCAGTAAGGAGTGCTGTTGGTTGGATTGCTCAAGTCAAGTGAATTATTGCTGTATTTAATGCAGCCTTTATTAAGGGCCTCATGTCTGTAGCCTTTCTCAGCCCACACAAATTCCTCCTTTGCATAACAAAGGACGTTGATATTATGGTTGATTTGGATTGTCAAGATAGTGGACCCTAACCCTGTTAACTCCCAAGGTTTGCCTACTTCAAATACTATATCCCTGAAATTATGTCAAAAAAATAACCATTCTAAATGAACTAGTGCTCACTGTGGCTGCATAACACAATTTGGAGGTCTAGCAGTCATTAGGAGTATGGAATGGCATTTCTTTCTATTCCTAGCTGCAGTTTTTTGGAATATTCAAAACCAGTAGCTGAAGCACAAGTAATTCCATAATAAATGCATGGAACTAAAACAAAATTAAGAGACAATAAACTGGAGAGCTTGCAATGGAAAGTATAAATGGCTTCAAACAAAGAAAAAACAAATTTACAGGAAATAGGTTTATAGGGGCTAGTTAGCAGAGCAGAACAGATGCAGTCTCTACATCCAAAGTCCCTGAACAGTCAGTTCCTAGACGGTGCTTTTCCAGGCATATGCCCCTGTCTGAGTGAAACGTTTTGTTAGTTGGACTTTTAATCTGGTTAAGCATGGCAGTCCTTCTGCTCTAAGGAGGAGGTGCATGCTATTGAAAATGATAAGTGAGGTTGCTTATCTGAACTCACAATATGCCCATTACTTAGTGTCTATAAGCCAAAAACACCTGCTTAAGCAGATTTCTTTTCACCCAGGAGGTTATGGAGAGCTACTTTCAACAAGTGCAAAAAATTTTGAAGTGCAATAGGCAAATCCTAAAATTTACATTGAAATGTTCACCATGGGTAGCATGCTCAGTTGTGCCTCAATAAATTAAGATCCACTCTAGTATATGTAAAAACAAAGTGTTATAAATCTAGTACCTGTTAGGTGATCTTCAAAAAAAAATGCTAATAATAACTTCCTAAAATGTGTATTTTAACAACAGGAAAGTTTGTATGTGAGATTGGCAGTTACAATTTTTGTACTGTACCTTTGATGTGGGAAGAAATAATTGTTTGCAGTTTTGGTGAGAGCACGGTGAAAGAGGTTACAGAGGAAACAATTAAGTATGGAAATGAGATTTTATTTGCTTTGATCAATCAATATTTTTTACAACATAGTTTCTGATATAAAAAGCCATCTCTCCTTTCCCTGCTGTCAGCAGTACTGCTTGCTAATCTGCAACAACAGCAGCCCTGAAAAGACAGGAGTAAATGTTGCAAAGGTACAATTTTTAACTCTCTTTCAGGGAGAAAAGGTTCCTATACACTGTAAAAAAAAAAGATGAAATTAAATAAAACAATAAATCATAATGAAACATTTGCTTATTGTCAGTAAATAAAAAGTATCAGGAAACTTTCACAGTAGCCCAGACTTACATGAATAATTAACAAAGGTGAAAGCTAAGTATGCGTCATATTTTGTTTTATTTTAGAACTTTAAATTTGGACTCAGAACAGCCACAAAAAGGCACGTGTCTAGCAGACACAAACCAGCAGCCAGTCGTGGTTCTCCAGAAGTATACTGAAAGGGAGAGAGATGACAGTGTCTGTATTTGTGTGGGTTGAAGACAACTACAAGCAGGTCCATTGTAAAGACTGCAATTACAAGGAATAGTCTTATATTTGTTGGCAACATCCAGCAGATAAAAACATGACAGCCTGAACACAAATATGTGGCTGTGATTAAAATAGTGTTTTTCTTCTCCTAGTAATTAACAAAATAAACTAAAATACTAGTGTGAAAAAGACATAGCTATAGAAAGTTTGGAGAAAAACAGGTTCAAATCTTTGAATTACGCAGGCAAATAAAGGGACACTACAAAGTTGAGATCTATGAAAGTTAGGAAAATAAGTGAAAAGTAATTTCCAATATACCTGCCCATTTAAAAATATTTCTTACAATTGTCTTTTCCTATATATAACAAAATATTCTTTGAATGAACATGTGCAAAAAGGGAATACCCAATCCAGGAATTAGTGAAACTCAAATCAAATTTGCCAATTTAAATTTAACTCTCCTGCACTTGCCCCATCGTCTCTTTCTGCAGTAGCAAAGGTTGGTGTTACTCCCACAGCCATTCTTTAAACATTTGCAGACAGAAATGTGGTTGCAAATTGAATATGTGTGTTTGACAGGAATTAATCTCCAGGACTCCATCATAGATTTTTGATAGTAAAAAAAGCATTGTAGCTGTTGTGCCCTTGAGTGAGGTAACAAATTGACCTTTTTTGAAATACTATGTACTTCAAGGTGGTTGTGCTACTTTCTTACTGAATTGTTATTAATCATTTGATTTACTGACAACGTAACAGAATCTTGTGCATTTCCAGGGAGCTGGACAGTCTCATACAGTCTCCACATTATGTCAGAGGAGAGAACCATCTTCATTTTGAGGGAGGTGTGAAACTTGGAGTTGGAGCATTTAATCTGGTATGTACCAACAGTTCTTCTCTTGATCTGAAGTCCTACAACCTCCTGAAAGTGAGCTTAATTTAAGTATCTGAGAAGTTAGGTGTGTACACTGACACTTACAGGATCCTGGTCTCTGGTCTAAGAATGCAAATAGTAACACACTTTAGCAATAAAGAGACTGCTGCTGACGGTGTGGGAAATACTGCTCTGTGTGTGCAGACCCACTTGCACATCCAGGGGCATTATGAACTGAGAAATTATCTCATATGACATGGGCTAAAGGCATGTTCTTTGAGAATATAGCTGAGTGCTTGTGCCCAGCTTCCAGTAAGGGTGTTCATTGGCCGGTGCTCAGGAGATTCTTGGAGAGGAAGGTGTCATAGTCTCATGAAAAAGGAACCACTGGGACAGGGATCAGGAGAAGCCTCGCACAGAAGCAGCAGTTGCCTGTGCTTGTTGACTTCCATTTACTGTTTAACTGGCACTTGGGAAGCACTCAGGGACTTGGCTGTTGGCAGGTTTGTGGGTGGGGCAGGGTGCATGAATGGGGCCTGGGTTGAGGTTCAGGCCACTATTGGCTGCTGTTGCTGGTGTTCTGGTCAGAAAGTGACCAAGTCAAATGGTACGGGATAGTTCCTGGTGTGTCAGAGAGATACTGACCCAGAGGTGGCAAGGGGTGACGTGGTTGTTCAGGTGATGGGCTGCAGAAGGTGCATAGTGCTTTTCTCCTTGCTTGTGTTACTTGGCATGAGTCTGGCACATGCCCAAATGTTAGATTTACTGCACCCAGAACAAATACATGCTGTGTGGTGTGCACCCAGTATTTCTGAAACATCCTAGAAGTACTAGAGATACTAAGCATGTGCTGTGTAAATAGATTTCTGTGCAGGGAACCCTGGAGACACAGGGTCTCTGTATTAAATGAATATTGCTGTTTAAATTGTGTGTAAAATAAAGCACACGTATACATTTACCCAGGAAATAGTCAGATATATAAAGATGTTTTTAGTAATTTTAGTGATTGTATTTCTTGTGCATGAGAAAAAGTTGTATGAGGCACCTGGTAGCTGAGAGGCAGAAAGTCTATTACTGCATAACTGTTGCATTTCTTTCTGTAGACATTGTCCATGTTTCCTGCACGGATTCTGAGATTACTGGAGTTTGTTGGGTTTTCTGGAAACAAGGTAAATATGAACTATTATTGCTACATTCTCAACTCTTAAATTAAAAAATGGAGACAGGAGTTTCTCTCTTCTTCCTCACTGTAACCCCCTGAAGCACTCTGGTATCACATGAGCACTGTTAGCACTGATGCTTTCATGCAGCTCAATTTTCCTTTATGTTTTTGTCTGGACTATTACACTTCAAAGATTGTGATACCATTGTTCAATAGTGATACAGTTGTGAAACATGATAGAGACAGTGGGTAATACAGTGATGTTGACATACCTAGGTTTTTAGTTACTGATCTTTTGATGTATGCTTGTACTTAGAAATCCATAGCCAAAAGTGTATTCTTGCCCTTTAATATATTAGCTTACTTCATAGTTACTGTCATTATGATATCCAAATGTCCCTGACAGGCTCCTGCAGCAGAAATCAATTTCATTTCTGATTTATTTTTTTTTCCCCCCATGTCTTTAATAGTAACTGATAACTTGAGTTTGGCACCTAAATTTTCTTTGCCTAAAAGAGTAAGTGCTTTTCTGCCTGGAGAGTAACAAGTCTGACCTATGTTTTTTGTGCATGCAGTTTAAGGACAGAAGTTTAATAATGAAGCACCAGTAAACTCACATGAACCTCAGTTATTCTGTAGGGCAGATGCACAAAAAGTGCTGTGTTATTTTTTTGTGGAGTTGTTGTTTCAAAATAGGATACTAAATCGATGGGAATACCTTGGCCTTGATACCTTGTACCTGCCCTTGTCTCTCATTCTCCCAGCAGAACATGAGATTCATACAAAGTTGAGTTCCTGGATTAAGAAAATGTGGTCCATTTAACCTAAACCAATAGTCATATTTATTTCATAAATGCTGGGTAAGGTAAATGTTTGATGTCCTGCAAACACAACAAAAGCTGTATAAACAAGCTAAAATGTAAATGTTTTGTAATACTTTCTATTTACAAAACAAATTTCAAGGAAAAACTGCTTCCTTAATCAGAGCTGCACCCTTACATGACAGGTGGATGAGTGTCATCAACATTTTATGAGTTTACAGGAAAGATCTTAGATCTGAAAACAAAATGTCTTGTTTAAAAGTAGGGAGAACAGGGATTAGAACTTGGAAATTTCTAGGAGCTGCTACACAAGCAGTAGAGTCAAAAATCAAATAGTTCTACCTGTCAGTTAAGAAAACAAAGAGCATCCAAAGCCAAATATTCTCCTAGAAATGCAAGGACAATTCATGTACCAGCAGAGTTCTGAGAATACTTTGCTCAACACTCATCTTATTACTGCAGATGAAAGTTGTCCTTCTGATTGAATTTCTGTTGTTTTCTTTTGGTCCTGGGATTTCTTGTATGGCTATGAGTGGGCTGATGCTTGTGTTGATGAGTCAGCCTCTGTTCCAGTTTTTTAATAACTCACTGAAGCATGACCTAGATTACCATAAACTTAAGCAGAAAACTGCTATCTGCACACCATGAAAGAGGAATATTTTAAACATGTTGATCAAAGTTCATGGATGGTCATTTATTTTAACACCCTAAAAAAGTCTTCCTGCATTTAACATTTGTGAGTCAGATGGCTAAACCCAAAAGCAGAATTGCAGTTGCATTTGCAGTCCTTTCCAGTGGTGGTTTTCCAAAGCTTAAAAGAGGAAGCTGTCCCTTGCAGTACAGACAAGAGTATTGAAGGTGAAAGAGACAATGATAGAGGAGGAGAGGGCAACCTTGTGTGTCATGTGCTCCACCCTGTCCAGAAGAAAGAAATTTTGAGTTTTGGAACAGGCTGCCCAGGGAAGTGATGGAGTCACCATCCTTGGAGGTATTTAAAGGACGTGTAGATGAGGTGCTGAGGGACATGCTTTAGTGGTGAACTTGGCAATGCTAGGTTTATGGTTGGACTAGATGATTGTAATGATCTTTTCCAACCAAACTATTCTATGAATAAATCTGTGTTTGATCTTGCAGCCTGTTCCATCAAATGCTTATGGTGAGCATCAAACTGAGCAAAAGACAAGGGAGCCATGGTTAGTGCCTTGAGCTGTTTACAGTGTACCTGAGAGCACTGCAGTGCACTGGAGGACAGCTTGCTTTTGGTGTGGGTCATGTGTTTATTAAAACTGGGTATAAAATTGCATTGCAATATCTTCCACGATACTAATCTGCCTTGAAGCCAGCAGATTTGCCCCTAGGGACTCCTCTCTGAGACATATCGTGTCTGGTAGTAAATGAGGACGTGCCCAAAGCTCCATCACTTCCTGAGCCATTTGTGAGCACTGTGGACAACATGATCAACTTAACAGCAGTCTGGATCTCAAAATAGTAGCTAGGATAAGATCAAGAAAGTATAAAAGTAGCCTGAGGCCACATTTGTTCCTTTCCACTCCAAGATGTGCCAGTTGTGCCATTCTCGCTGTCCAGGCTCCTTTCCTCAATATCATTAGTCAAAATATTGGGTTGTTTGTGTTTAGTGGCACGGGCCCTGCATTTGGGCATTGAGGTTCAATGCAGTTTTACCCAGTTTCATGAGAAATGTTTTGTGGGCAGAGGTATGTATTGCACACCGGCAGGGACGCTGTGCTGGGGAGGCATGCCTTCCTCACTCCCTGGGCAGTGGGTGGAGTATGTGTCTCACCTGGATGTTTTGTGTTTAATGATAACTAACTTTGGTGTGAGATCAGAGGAGTCCTTGTATTATCTCCCACATAAGCACTGAACCCTGCTTACTGACCCCTCTGCCAGGTCTTAGGCTCATATTTACTCTTGTTCTTATTTTATAAATGATTGCAGATACTGTGCTGCTAAACTCTAGAAAGGTTTGACATGAGCTCACTGCAATTTGTCAGAGGGTCAGGTGACAGCGTGATTTCAGGGGAAGGAAGAAAAACTTTCAGATAGAACCAATTTCTTTCCAATTATACTTCTTGATGTGGGAGGACATTTTTCCCAAAGCAGCTGAGCTGAAGAATACTTTTGATGTCTCAATTTGTAATAAATTGAATTCCAGTTTCCCACTATGCGTCTTTCTGATTTGCATTTTGATCTCTTCTGCAAATTTTAAATGAAGGTTAAATCTAAAATTATTTCATGGAATACATTCAAATGCCCCATCTACAGTTTAATGAGTCTCTTCTTCGTAAAAGCTGTTAGCATTATCCATCCTCCTTGCTAAGCCTGCAGTAATGTGATCAGGTCATGGGATGTGAACGATGACCTTGCTCTGCTTTCATTGTCAAGATCCATGATTAAAAGAGAATGATTTAAAAGTATTATTCAAGAGCTTTTGCTTCAGGAAAGTAGATGGGTTTTAGTCGGTGACAGCTAAAATAAATATGAACCAGTTTCAACGTTGTCTAATGGTTTTGAGCTTTGTCTTTGTTCATCCTGCATTCACTGTGGGAACCCCCACTGCTGATGTGGGGAGTCCTGAATGACAGAGCATTGAATGGCTTACAAGAAGGATCAAATCAACGAGATCCTGATGTAATATAATGTAGTGGCAGTCTTGGGGAATTAAGAGATCATGGGATGTTATGAGCAACTTGCACAGAAAGGTGAGGGCTATCATATTGGATCACATTTTTTTCTAAGTAGTGTCACTGCTCACTGCCTCTGCATTATACCTTATGCCTTTCAGAGCAACTTACATTTTGTGTGAAAACAACAACTAAATGTGTTAATGTCATTCAAGTATTTCAGAGAAATTGCAAGCAGTTGTTGCCTTGACATCTATTTTATATTGTAGTAATATGCCCTGCAATAGGCTTTGTTTGGAAGTTCATTCCTGGTGTTCTGAGATTGCTCATATCACCTGTGGCATAGTGTGGGAGATATTTATGGGTTATTATGGTTGTGTCTTAACAATTAAATATAATATACTCAGTGACTGGTAGCAGTGAGTGTCGTTTGTTTATGGAGTTACTTCTTAAGCTCTAGCAGTAGCTGCTTGTGATTGAGTGCTGGGGTGCTCTGTGTGATCCCCAGCGAGGATTACATGGGTCTAATAGTATTGCCCAACTCATGACACCTCACTTAGCTGATTAGGTTTGCTCACTAATCTCCAGAGGCTCCCTGTGGAGAAGGAGTGGGTGCTTGGGAAGGTGATTTGTGATGTCTGACCAAGGCTTCTGTGCTGTCCCTTGGAGGAGTTCCTCTGCCTGCCACCCGCAGAGGGAGCCTGGGGAGGCTGGCCGAAGGTGGTGTTGAAAATGTGTTTTCCAGTGACATCCTTCATCACCCCACTTTCCTGGGGATCTCATCGTAACAGAAGCAGCTTCCAAGAGTTGGGGTTTTTTTTTTAGGAGAAGCAGCTCTGTTGGAACCTTTCCTAAAAGCAAGTGTTATTCTATTAATAACAACTACTTTTAGATTTCTTTATTTTTTTCAGACTGTGTCTACTGATTGTATTATAGCTTTAATATAGCAAGTTTGGGGTATTCAAGTGGCAGAGTGAAAAGTAAGCATTCTTTAATACCTGTACTGAACAAAACAGGCATGGACATACCACAGAGGGCACTAACTTGCTCGGTGAGCTTCACATAATACCTGTGTAACTGCTCAGTTTAAGGTTTTAGTCTCAAGTATGGCCGATTTGCAGCCCTCCTCTGGGCAATGTTCTTAACCCAGTTCATTCACAGTTGCTGCTTTCCAGGATGCAGTCTCACGTAGGGTGGGTGTGGGTTGCCCTCCTTGTTCATACAGGTGATAACTTTGTGTTTGGCTGTATTAAAGTACATTTTTGTGACTAAAATACAAAAGTGACATCAACTTGACAAATAATTACATTGTGCTATACAACTAATATAATTTGTTTCTCTATCATTCTTAGTGCTATTCACAAGCCATTTTATATTCACATTTATATTAAATGGATGATGTTGAACATTGTAAGGCCTAGTACTGATGTCAGTAAAGACTCAGTGAAATATCCAGCCTGAAGACTTTTAATTTTTAAAAAATGTAATTGGAAATCTACTTAGGAATTTTTCCTGCCAAAATTCATTCCACAGAATGTTTTGTCTTACTTCTGCCTTGCAGTGCTACAGTGCTACATTAAAAAAAACCCAATATTTTTTGTTTTAATCTGAGCAGTTTAAATAATTTGAATGTATCATATTTTGTTTGTTACCTGTATCAATCAAACTTTTACTCTCAGCTGAAAATGAAATTGGTTTTATTTGCTGAGTGCTTGATACCCATTAAGTTACTGATTTTCAGTAATGATTTTACAATCTCTTAATTTCTTCTGAAGTGATACGCAGGTCAGTGTTTTCATTATTTTGTCCAGGCTAGATGTCATACTAATTGACCTGAAAATTTGTGTGTTAATGGTACCTTTCCCTGAAACAGTAATTAATGTAATAAATTAAGATTTAAAAAAACAAAAACAAAAAACAACCACAAAATAACTATGTTTAGATGAAAAAAATTAACCACACTAGTTAAGTGAAGTACATGTGTGATGAAAACTGCAATATGATGACGGTTTTCAGAGTTTGCAGAGTCAGTGAGGAAGGTGAGGTAGTGCAAGACCTTTTTTTTGGCAAGGACACACAGAAAATGCAAATCTGTGTTGGGATCGCACTCTGAGCGCTCTCTCTGGTACCTTCCACAGTGGCTCCAACAGACATCCCTCAGGGTCCCTATTTATAGTGTAGCTGGTTTGAAAGGATGTCCTTATAGTTACCTACATGGTGTTCCAGGAACTTTCCATTGCAGTTGTAGTGTAACTTTTAAACAGAATTTTCCCCAGCACACAGTGGATGTCTTACTGTGCATCATTTGCTAGTAGGCAGATCTTATGTTTAATATGTTTGCATATTTACATTCTTGCTGTTGATATCATGGAACCAGTCCTAGAAGGGGCTGCTAAATGCTGTTGTCTCAGGAGCTTGAATCCTTAAAGTTGGTTATCCATCACGCTCTAATGGAATATGAATGTAGCGTTACACTTGATTGCTTTAGTTCTTCCCAAAGGGAGCAGAAATACTCTTCTTTTAATCGTATTTTTCACTGGTGGTAGCGGGCCAGCAAAGCTCCTTTTGTTCTTAACATACTTAAAAATATCCTTTTGCCTATTATCCTTTGCCCTGCTAGTTGCAGATTATTTTTTTTTCTTGATATCTTTAACTTGCTTATGCAGTGAATAACAATAAACATGGATACACTGCACAATGGCAAACTGTGTTATTTGCATTGCATTTCAAAACTCTGTGGTTTTTGTTTCTGGAATGCTGTGTAGCGGCACTTGGGTGATGGTGATAAGTTGTCTAACATTCTCTGATGTTAACCACGTAATAAATCCCAGATTACTGCTCTGTCATCAGATGTTCTCCAGGCTAAGCAGTGACTCCATGAAAAACTGCTAGAAAACTTCATGTGTGTGTTTTTTATCTTTGATTGCTATGTAAGCAATGCATGTCACTGCATTTTGGGAGTATGGTGAGTGAGTAATCTGCAGATGACACTGCAGAAGTTAACAGACTAGCAAAACACAGCTTTGGTTCTCTTCCAATACTTTGTCTTCCTCACCTCTCTTTGCACAGGAGCGTGGTCTGCTGCAGCTTCAAGAAGGAGCATCATCATACAGCTTTAGGTCGGTGCTGTGTACCATGCTGTTGCTTTGCTATCATACTTTCATGACCTTTGTGTTAGGTAAGATTGTTTATAATAACTCTTGGATTCTTGGATTTGATTAGTTCTTGTGGGACACAGAGGGGAAAAAAGATGATTCCATCACCTGTTTGTTGCTGGATTGTTTGTTTGTGATCAGATTAAATATAACTCATTTGTGGGTGATTTTACAATAGTGATCATAAGTGAAGAGAATGTCTTAATCTTCAAGGTGGAGGTTTGTTTGACACATAAGAGAGAAGATGGAGATAGCAAAGGAAGTTGAGAGAACTAAATCTGTATTTAGTAGTCAGGTGTATTATTTGGGAGGTTAAAATAATGGCTGTAAGTGATGACTTCCTGAATACTTTGTTCATGTTTGTATGTTATCCATGACTGTTCTGGGAGGTGGTAGCTTCCCACTGATAGCTTCCCACTCCTGCTAAAGCATTCTGAAAAAGGTGTTGGGCTGCACATAAGTGAGTTTTCAAGTCAGTAAGCACAATGGTGTTCAGGTCTCCCTGACTGCTGGCTTAGTGCAACTCCAACCTGTATTTACACCTTACTTATCAGAGAGAGGAACTTACATATTGGCCAGATGAGGATGGCTAATCAGTACCTTGTATTCCTGTTCTGTTTTTGGTTTTGTTTTTTTTCTGTTTTCTTTTCTTAATATTTTTATCACTTGCATTTTTATGCGTTCTAGGGACAGGAAAAGGAAATGTTGAGGAGGCAGAAAGACTTCTTAAGCCTTACTTGGCTCGCTATCCAAAGGTAAAATGAATCATAATTTAGTTTGGTACCACCACAGATTGTTTAATGTTTTCTTGCCAAATAACAAAGATCTAGACTGTATGGTCAGCTTGAAAACTGTTATAGAATACTTGTATTTTTATTATTATTTATTACAGGGAGCCATATTCCTGTTTTTTGCAGGCAGGATAGAAACACTAAAGGGTAATATTGATGCGGTAAGTAATCCTTTTGCTCTTGGGAAAATAAGTCTCAAAAGCTTTGGAAAAACTCCTCCAGGAGCAATGTTTCCTTTTTGGCTAGTGCTTCCTGTGGCTTTGGCCTATATGTAATTTATAGTTTATGAATTACAAAGAGGAATTTTGAAAACTATTTTGACTAGATTGTTTGACCAGCTTGTTTTGCTAGCATTCTCAATTTCTGGTGACAATCTAGTCCTCCAGTATTAATGACACAGTTTTCTCGTTGTCTTTCTTATCCTGGAACAGACTGTGCCTTTAATAACATCCATTGGTAATCCTTTGCCTTCAGTCTGAGTGGAGAGTCATCCGAGACTTGAAAGAATTAGGGAGGTGTAGAATGCGTATCCAGAATACTCTCAGGCAGAGCATCAGCTGGTGTGCAGTGCGGTAGCTCCCTCAAAATCTTTGGAGCTGCAACAATAAATGTCAGCTGAGCATCTGTCCTTTGACTTCAGTTTCCTAATTTCCAGGGATCCCTTGTGTCAAGCCAACAGATGTGATTTTGGGGAATATTGGGCTGTTAATAATTTGGAAGTTGCAGGAGCCATGCTGGCAGATGGTGGAGGCCCAGTGTCTGTTACAGCACTGGTGTATGTGCATTTACACACGTTTAAGGCAGTGTTTGGAAATTTGTGTGTTCAGGCAGTTAATAGGTATGAAGAATGTTGCGAGGCTCAGCAATACTGGAAGCAGTTTCATCACATGTGTTACTGGGAGCTCATGTGGTGCTTCACCTACAAGCGCCAGTGGAAGATGGCTTTCTTCTATGCAGACCTGCTAAGCAAAGAAAACACTTGGTCCAAGGTAAGTTAGTTGGAACAGGAGGGTGGAAGGCCCTGTAGTATCTATTAACTTTCAATTAGGTTGAGTTGACTTTTTGTAGCTTTGAAGCTTTTGTAGCTTTGAAGATGAAGATTGTAAAACAAAACCTGGTCTGCTGGGGCTCTTACAGAACCATGTGAATTGCAAACATTCAAATCTGAACAGAACGTGAGCAGACAGAAGTTTTTTGGGCCTGTCTTTTAGATGAAGAACAGCTTGTTAAAGATGTTCTGCTGTGTAGTGACTGGTAGTGTCATCAGCACATTGCAGTTAATGGCACAAGTTGCCCTTTCTTTTGTTATGTTATGGATATAAACTTTTTTGGTGATGAATGAGGCTAGTCACGTTGGTCCCTCTAGGATAATAAATATAATTAGAAGAGGTGCTTTGCCCTGTGTGTCTGAAAAGGGAGAAGCTCTTCCATCCAGAACCCTTCTAGCTTTCCTTCCTTCATCTTCCTCTGAGCCCCAGGGGAATATGTCAGAAGGGATTAAGTCTGACTGGGGGCAGGGTGTGTGGTTGATTGGAGGTTTGTTTCATATTATTGTGATCAGACTCTGTGTGTGAGGGGGGTCTCTCTGCCTGTTTTTTCTATTACACATAGTATGTACTGGCCAAGTGGAACCAAAACTGACATAAGGTCCAAGCAAGCAGGAGAAAGCAACGCTCTCAGTGTTCCCACTCAGGTGAAAACTGCAGTGTGGACCCTACTGTGCCCTGGGGATTCCAGCATCATGTTGAGCCAGGTGTATTCATCTGAATAGCTCCCACAGAGCTCCCACAGCCAGGGGTGCACTGCCTGGCTAAAAGCTTTAATATCCTGAAATGCTACAGGATTCATATTAACCTGCATCTTTTTAAACTGTGTGTGGTGGTTTATACTATATTGCAGGGGCCTTGGAGAAGCAGAGAAGATGCTTCCTATTAATATGTAACCTGCAGTGCAGTGTGAAAGTAGCAAACTAGTAACTACATGAGCTATATGAAAGATGGTCACGTATATCCACTGTGAGATTCCTGTGTAAATAAAAAAATCACAGCTTAAAATATCCTAGAAAACTCCTGAAATTTGTGGTTAGTGTAGACTCCTTAAAGCAGTACTCAAGAACTTGCCAACTGTTTTTCTCTTCTGCTGCAAGAGTTGTAACATCCTCTGCTGCTTGGCTTTTCTTGGTTGATGAACGTATGATTGCTCAGGAATCCCTATGAAATCAGTACTTCTCCTAATCTGAAATCATGAAACCCTTCAAAAATTGTTTCATGTTCTCCAAAACCTAATATTTGAAATATGCTGCCAAGTTGTGACTGAACACACAGACTATATAGTAGCATTTTCTCTTCTCTGAGCTAGAGAAACTCATTTTCATGAGTTTCATAGCATGTATTCCTGAAAGTAATAAAAATTCACTTTACACAAACATGACATTTGTTCTTAGAATGTGGACATAAGCTATAAGCTGATTCAAAATAAACAAAGACATACATGATTAAAAAAATTTCTATACTCCACTTTCTAAAATAGTAACCTCCTGCTTAAAATTTTGTAAGATTATGTCTGTTTATGAGCAAAAGCAGCAACTTCTTACTCTTTGTTGCTGTTTTGTGATTATGTCAGTAATGGTGATGCTGTAAATTCATTTTTCTGTACAGATATTCTTGATTGCATTTGCAGGCTACTTATATTTACATGAAAGCTGCTTATCTCAGTATGTTTGGACCAGATGACTGCAGTCCTTTTGGAGACAGCGAAGTTGAATTATTTAGGTAAGATTTGCTAACTCCCAGTTACAAGACTTCCCTGTCTTTTCACAGCACAGTGTTGGGGGAAAAAGAGGCAGAACTATTCATTGTGCAGTTCAGAGGATCTGCACAAGTAGCACTGGATTGGTAAAAAATTGCAGAATTAAACATTCCCTTAGACTAAAGTGAACCCTGAGTTCAGACAACAGATTTATCCTGGCCTGGAAACACTTTAGAGAGAGGCAGGATATTAGGTCTATCAGCCATACAGTGGCTGCTGCTGTTGCATGTAATATTCACATTCTTTTTCAGTTTTTCCTTTAATCAAAATTACATGTTCTGAAAGCCTTCAATACATTATGCTACAAGATGTGTGGCTCCTTAGTGGAGACAACATCAGTACAACTTGATTCTTGGATTTTGAGTCAGAGAGGAATGTGAAATAGTTAAATGTGCAAGTAAATATGTGCATTATTAACACAGTGAATTAACCTAATTTTAGTGTTTAAGCTCAAAAATGCCTAAACTTTGCTGGGCCAAATAAAATTGATTACTTTGGTTTTTACAATTTTTCTATAAAATTTAAATATAACTTTTTAATATACTTAACAATATATTTATACTTTTCAGGCCTTCCATGTCTTATATAATCATTACAAGCAGATTTCACTGGATTTGGGAGCCATTACAATTGGGGGGTTGGGGGTTTGGGAGAATGGGAGGAACACTGACAAAAGTTAGTTTGCTTCTTCCTTAGCCTATGAGAGAGATGAGCCCTTTATAAGTGGGGTGCATCATCTAATTTATTCTTTGGGTGGGGAAGAGTCCCTCTTCCTCCTGCTTGATTAAAGAGGAAGCCTAGAGGGATATGTGCCCTGCATAAAGACAGCTTTTGTGTGTATATATTGCTCAGCTTCCCTAGGCATAGCAGTAGCTCAGTGTGTAACAGCTTTTTTAAGTACTGTGGTTTGAATTTTTTTTTTTTTTTTAAGTTTGGATATTTTTTTTTCCCAGAGGTTCACAGAGGAAAAATTCCTTACATTTTCCTTTAAACTTTCAGGATTGTTCCCAGTTTGAAACTGAAGATTGCAGGGAAATCGCTGCCTACAGAAAAGTTTGCAATTCGGAAAGCTCGACGGTATCTTTCTTCAAACCCCGTTCCTCTGCCTGTTCCCCCTTTGGTAAGTTAGAAATGCACACACCCACCCTTCTTACCATTTTTTTTTCATTTTTGGAAATAAAACTGAGATAATTAGAATAGTATCTTTCCATGTTTCTAAGGTAAAACCTCTGCAGGAGACTGGAATGTTCCCAAAGCAAAGCCAAATGAATGCAAGGAATGCTGTAAAACTGGGGCATGCACCAGCCACAGGAACTAAGCCAGTTGTTTGTGACACATCAGTGTGTTTCGTGTGTAACTCATTATGCCAGCTATAGACTAGCGTGCTCCTAACAGCTTTCCTTTGATTCCCTTTTGAGGAACCTTGCCCTAGGTCTCTTCTGGCATGTATTATTTACTGAGACTACTAAAAAGAAGACTTTAAGGTACAAGTTGTGGGGGGAATGCAAGTGTTGGGGACTGCATCTAAGCATCGATTTCATGTACCCCTGAATGTTTGCAATTTGGTGCTCTCCAGATCAACAGACAGATCAAAACAAATCTTTTACCCAAACCATACTGTTGGTTTTTAATATTTTTTTTTTCCTGTACTGCTGGCCAGTTCCCTGTGGCCAGATGAGAACAGCAGCACAAGGCACCTCTTGCCTCACTCATGCTGCACTTACAAAAATCTGTCTGCAAAGAACATGTAAAAGAACATAAAAGGATTTTGAGTCCACAGGTTTGCCGAGCGTAGTGGTGGTAGCATTTGCAGTGCTTTGAGCTGTTGTGTTTGAGACACAGATGGATAATTAGTAAATACTCTGTAAGAAACTGCCTGAACAAGGAGAGGCTCTTGGAGACACCAGTGAGTAGTCATTTCTCAGCCCACCAGCTGGGGATGTGACACTGTGCTTCTTGAAGAAATAGAATTTTTACAGCACAGTGTGGGTATTCACTAGGGACCAATTTCCACTAAGTCATAAGACTGAAATGAGATAAATAATTAGGTTACTTTGATTTGCCTTTCAGGTTTCAGAGAATGTAGAGAGTAAGAAATGTGCACACCTGGGGTTTAGCTGGGCTACTCTAATGGGATTTTAGCAGAGAGCAGATTTTTAGCCCCTGTGCTAAGGGCTCCCCTCGGAGTGGCTGGGCACTGTCTCCTTTGGTTCTGCTGCAGTTGCATTTCGGAGGCAGCAGATGCCGCAGCTGAACAGTTAAAAGCACTCAGAGTGTGGAATTGGGTGCAGAATCTTCTCTAGGATTTTTCTTTTCACTGTGAAGCGACTTGCTGAGAGGAGCAAGACCTCAAGCGAGTCTTAGCTCAGAGATTTAGCCTAGAATAAATGTAGTTTGAGTAATTCTGTGTCAAAACCATGTTAACAAATCTGCTCTGCATACCGTAAATTCAGCATGTGTTTTCCAATCAGTAGAGACCAGATGGTGAAAGCAACAGTGGCTGGGGTTAACATACTGCTTCATCTATTCTAGCCTGACAGCTTTTTGTACTGTCATTCCAGAACTCAGTTATTCTATACAGAAATTTATGGAAAAGCTTTAAATTATCAAGTACAGACTAGGTCATATAAATAAATAGAATAAATAACTTATCATGAGGACCGGTTGTAAGTCTATATAATATTTCTATCTTTATAATTGCTAGTGGCAATGGGCACATTTGGTCTGGTGATATCCTTTGAGAAAACCCCAGTAACTAATAGGAATTAAACTAATAGTTTTTAATAAAATTTATTCTAAGAGCAGTTGAATAAGAAACAAGTGACTTTCTGTAGGAACATTAAATGAAACTGAGGAATTTAAGGGGTTTACAGTTCAGCTCTAAAATTCTGTTGGTTTGTTTGAAGTTTGGCTTAAAGATTAGAGTTTTTAATTTTCTTTTTGTTGTATTCTGTTGTCCTGAGATGTCATATTTTTCTGTGGAGGCAATACATTGTACTTTTTTATAGTTATTACTGTCCTGGCTAGGATAGAACTGAAAAGCAAGAGGAGACCTTAATCAAGAGACAGTTAACCGTGATTGGTTTCAGTCTGTCTGTTTTGTTGGTACTTGCTTTCATCTGTGAGATTGTTCAAGCAATCCTCCTTGCATTGTGTGTAGTGAATGGCTCTTTAGTTGTCTTCCAGGGCTAATTTGTTCTAAAAACCAATGTAACAAGTTTTCAGTTGCAATGGAAATGTGTTTTGACAAACTGACTTTTTATTTAAGGATTCTGCAACTTTTTCATCATACAGAGATAAACTGAAGCATTTGATAACTGCATTTATCCAGGACTGTAATTAATGATGCTGTCGCTTCTCCCTGACCCTAGGAAATGATGTATATCTGGAATGGCTATGCTGTAATTGGAAAATGTCCCAACTTAACAGAAGGCATGTTAGAGACTCTAATTGAAGCAGAAGAAGCATTGGCAAGGAGTTCAGGTAATCAGTGGTACTGTTTAAGCAGGTATTTTACAGTGCAGTAGCTGAAGATATTATCTGTGAATAGAGAGACGCTCATTAGTAAAGTTAATCTGATCACAGGAGGAACATAGATAATGAAACCATAAACTGTTTATGCAGATAGGAATAACTTTCCTTTTTAATATAACAACAACTTACAATAGTAACAAGTTATTTTATATCCACAGATGTGTATTAGGAATAGTTTATGACATGTATTAAAGGAGTGTTTATTTTGCTAGATCAAAATCAGTATATGCATTGACTCGATTACTTGGATCATGGAGCTCTGTTATCTTCACATACTGCATTTCAGTTTCAGAGGATAAATAGAAGAAGACAAGTCGGTCTTCTGTTTTAAAAGTGCTGTCAATTTATGATGTGACCTCAGGCTGAATGGTATTTATGTGTCAACAGTATGCTATAGAAAGCTGGGACAGCAGGGATGGGCTTCTTTTGCGTGATGAACGAGCATAAGATAGGGGACAGTACTGAACAGGGACAGGTTCTGCTACCACATCTTCTGTCAGTCTGTTAATTAGCCATTCATGAGAAAGTTCAGTTGATGTTTATTTCTTGCCAGTCTTTCCCAGCTCCTGTGGGTGTGCAACTAGTCTGCACAGCTTCTCTCACAAAGTTTTCCCTTACTAATTATTTTATCTTATTATTATAAGATCCTAAACCTTCCCGCAAAAGGATCAAGCCCCTGTTGACAAGGGAATATGGGCTAAGTCACTGCACTGCAGTCTTTTCTAGGGCCTTAGTCTTCCTGTGCACGTTGTGTTACACAAGATTTGAAAGAGTTGCCTGAAAGACTGGATAAAGCTATCTCCTTGTTAGTTGGAGAAGAGAACAGAAAAATATTTTCAGTGAAGGAGACATCTTAGAAGGCTTTCGACCTTTTCACTTTGTTTGTCACCCATTTTCCTACATTACTTTGAGTGAGTTATTTATCTGTTCCTGTTTTTTCTGAGTTGGTAGATTGTGGATAAGGCTGGCTTTTTGCAGGGATATGTAGAAGCTGATTCATGTCTATAAAACATGTAATGGAAGAGTGGGATATATTTTAAACACGCCAGCAGTTTAAAGTATTCCCTGTTCCAGATAGTGACGTGCTGTTTTCAGGCGTTGTGCTTTCCTTGAGCTTTCCTGACTGTGTTTGGGGATAAATTATTGTATTTTCAAGCATTTTCTCTGTATTACTGCTAGATTCATAATGCAGAAATCTAACATTAAAAGTACGAATGTGAGGATGTGCTCCTAGCAGTGTTATACCATGTAAGATGTAAAAGGAAGACTGTTAGTGGAAGTAGTGTCTAGAAATGCAAATCTAATATACATAATTGTGTCTAGGATAGGCCCCTAAATGTTTACTTATACAATCCAGGGCAGTTTGTAGGATATGTTATAAGTAGAGGAAATACATGCATGTGAACATGTTCTTGGGACAGGTGTCTGAAGGAGAAAGCTGATCTGATTTTTTTTTTTTTAATATTCTTATGAAATACCTCTCCTGTGGCCCTGAGTCATCTCACTGTGCACATACTTGGTGTGTCAGCTTTTGTTCTTTTCCCTGTTCCTTCTAAGCTAGTTTGCTTGCATAGTCTTTGGGCATTTTCCCTGGGATTTGCTTTGGTGACAGATGTATGTAGGGCCCTCGGTGGGACTCAGCAGTAAAAGTGACTCCAGTTGTAGGATCAAGGCTTCCAACTGCATAATCCAAAGGGAAGCAGCTGTTTCATGCAGTATGTGTCAGCATTTACCCAGCTGGAGTGATAGAGGAAGAACCAGGTAAGGTTTGTGAAAACAGGGTGACATTTAGTAGCACAAGATGCAGTATCACACATTTTGCAGAAATTCTTTTTAGTTAGTACTTCATGAATTGGAAATGAGCAAGCAGGCTGAAGATTTTGCTTGTAAACTTTAAGCTGCCTATATGGAATGGCTGTGAAAAAGCCAGATGTTTTCTTTGACATGTATCATGCAGAAATTTTGTGATGGGGAAAGGGTGTTGTTAGTAATGACTTTCAGCTAGGCACTGGTAAGGCTGGTAAGACTCTGGGTGCTCAGAAGTATGAACTCAAAAGAGGTGAACAGAAACCATGGTAAGAAGATGAGGAGATGTGAGGTGCAGGTAGCAAAGTTTGACATATTTTTGTTTAGCCAAACAAAGGTGAAGAATTGATAAAACACTTGCCTACAAATAGATCACGTGACTAGAAGTCAAGGAAGAAGAGCTATACCTGCTAAAGGGCAAAAAAGGCATAAGGCAAAGAGATTCTGAATTGAACCTCAGTATTTCCAAAGTGGACACTTCAGACTACTTTTTAGGTGTCAGAACAATAAGATTGTGGCATAGCCTGTCAGTGGGAGTGGAGAGGGGAAGAACAGCCCAACAATTTTTAGACAAAGTTTGATCAATTTATTAAAAGGTTGGTATGTGTTTGTCTCTGCATTAAATGAACTAAATTGACCAGTTAGTTCCTTCTGTCCTGTGTTGCACTAAATGGATTATGCTCACACCTGCCTGTGTAAAAGTCTCTGCTGCTCTAGAGTTTTCTAAAATGTGCTATTTACTTCATCTTGCAGCTACAGAATTACTAGCAGATGACCAGTGTGTGATAAAGCTGTTAAAGGGTTTATGCCTCAAGCATTTGGGCAAGATCTCAGAAGCAGAAGACCATTTTAATTACATCTATTTAAAGTAAGTTTTCCTACCTGGCATACAGGAAAGCTCTTGAATTTCTCAGTGACTGTTCATTTCAAGTAGGAAGAGATGCACCTGTGATGTGAATAGAAGGGAGAGGACTGCAGTATCTTCAGTATTTCTTTCAGTAGCTTTGATATCAAGGAAGTGCAGTTCTAATTGCCAGTATTGTTAGCCATGAATTGCAAATCTGCACTTTTTACTGAGGTATTTTCTCCTTTTTTGGGGACTATACATGCATAAAATTTTTGAGATACCACTTTTCTTCCCCCCCCTCCTTCCTCTTACCAATCTTGAAGAAGCTGTACCCAAAAAGCCAAATGCAGTCTGCAGAGACAGATGGCAGCACGATTACAGTTGGAACTTCTATACATCACACAGTGAATGGCATCTCTTTTTGTCAGTTCACATGGGTAGAGCTCATATTGTAATCTTTTCTAATACATTCCTGATAATAAAGGCAATATTTTTTAATCCAGAGAAATAACATACTGTGCAGGATGGTTGTGCAAAATACATGTTTAGGAAGCTGGAAGGTAGCTTTGGATAGAGAACATGACAAGTGTTATAATAGAGATTGATTGCTCCTTCTGATCTTAGCTAATCTCCTATTTATGTATGTTTGGAACTGTTAAATTAAAGAAACAATATATCACTTCAATATTTTTTATTTCTTTTCCAATGCAGTGAGAAGAAGATAAAGTATGACCATTATCTAATTCCAAATGCCTTGCTGGAGCTGGCGATCCTGTATCTCGACCAGGATAGAAGGGAAGCGGCAATAAAACTACTGGAAAGAGCAAAGTAAGCAAGTGAAAAACCTGTGCTGATGTCTGATGGGTCAGTGTGGTATTTTACTGTTTAGTGGGAAGCAGAAACATTTCATTAATATTATAGAAACTCATTGTTACATTTATTCAGTGGAAGCACACATGCACTAGTTTTGGTGTGGACCTTTCTGATGGTAGACACCATCTGATCATCCAGTCTGTGACTTACCCATCCATTTTGATAAGAGCAAAGAAAGAATTTTAAAGATGTTATACGAATGTCAAAGGCTTCCATAAGAAATAATCCATATGTAACAAAATGTAATAATCTGTGTAGTCTATTTACTTATTCATAAAAGATGTATTAAATTAAACCAAAGCTCTGCATCATGACTAAAATAACATTACTCAATTGATGGCTGGCAGTAGTTTTCTCTTCTTGCTGGAATACATTTAAGACTGCTTCAGGGTGCATTTAGTATCTTTATATTTTTTCATCTGCATCTGAAAGGCAACTGAAACACCTGCTTTTACTGTTTTGTGTGATTGATTTTTCTAGCAAAGTAGGTTTGTCAGGAATAGTTGTACTTGATCACATACATTCTTTAAAGTACGCTTTTTGCCTCTGTCTGAGCCTTTACTTCTCTGCTGAGCCAAAGTTTCTTGGGGGGCGAGGAGAGGAGAGGGAATCCAAACTAAACAACCCTCGCCCTCTTCAAGCATCCTGCAGCAGGGTAGATCACCTCTCTGCCTGGATCCTGACTGACTCCAGATGTCTGCATCTCTCCAAGTGCAGAGAGTCACGCCAGTCGCTGCCGCAGGTGCTAGCAGCTACAAAACTGATGCCTGGCCTGAAGTTTCAGAGAGGTCACACAGAGTTTTGGTGTTGAGCTTTTCTCCAAGTCAGTCCACTATGCAAGAGAGAGTGGTGAATCAGCCTACTGAAGATTATGCCAAAAGCCTGTCAACACAAAAATTAAAATGCTGCAATTCCTAATCTGCTGTGCTGGTGAGCCTGGTTCTCTATAGACTCATGGAAGTTGTTAAGAGGAGCAAAAATTGCATTAGCAAAGCGCAATGGAAAGTGTTTCAATTGGTTTCACATTCCTCAAAGCACTCCTCCTCCTGTCTTCCTTTCCTTTGTTCAAATCTATCTTAAGAAGAGATCTAGAAATTAATGATCCAGAGCTTCTCATTCCATCTGGTACTTTCATCCCTTGCTGCTGAGCCGTTGCCCTTTGCCCTGATGGCTCTGTGTGGCTCAGGTCGCAGGCTCCCTCGAGGGAAGGCGTTTGGCTTAAAGATGGGCACCAGGAGACAGCAGCTATTAGAAATTTGTTGTTACTCAGGGTATGGAAAGCCAATATTCAGACTTGCTGTGCTCAAAGAACTCATGGAAAGTGTAATAATATACAAAAAACCAACCCACCACAAACCCCCACGTTGTCTCAGTCAGTCATGAAAAAATAATGCAGTCCTTGCATTTCCACCTGTAGCTGTTAGGGGGGTTTACAGGCTTTCAGCTAAAAATGCCAAATGTCTTTGCAGGCACTGGAGGGAGAAGGTGGTGTCCGTGGTGGGTTTCAGGACTGCAGAATTATGTTTGCAATTGGCAGGAGCACTCAGCTTGTGCATGCCGCTTGATTTGCTTGACCTAAATCCACGTACTGCTGCTGGCTTGAATGTTTCAACTCTGGGAGAGAGTGGAGTGAGATGATAAACAGTTTTGGCTTGGTCATGCGTGGAAATATTTCTATTTGTATTGCTGTATAAACTACAAGCACGAGTATCGGCCTACTGATGAGAAATACAGTATCTGCATGACAAAATCTACTTACTTTAAGGAAAAAACTCAAAAGAATTTCAGATCAGCATACGGCACAACCCAGTCATCTCTTTATCTCATTCAGCCTCTTGGGTGTTGCATACATAAATTTATAACCTAGTGTCAGTGTGGAATTCCTTCTTTTCACAAAGAGTGCCACTGCCATAGTGACAGATACCATGCTTCCATGTTTGGTTTGAATTACAAATTTTTAACTGAAATTTTTTTAAGGTATACAGATTGTTTAATACTCAGTGTTATGTTTCTGTAAAGATGACAAATATATTCTAAAAGAAAATTAGCATGGTCTAATCCTCTTTGGTATTTGGATTCTGTATCCATCCTGCAAGAGCCGACATGTCAATGCCTATTAAGTAGGATGTGCACTTCCTATGAGGTCCTAGAGGCAAAATTTATTTTTTTATATAAATTTTTCCATGAAAACACAGATTCTTTTAATGTTTCTATAACTTTAGAGCATGGTATAGCTACTGGAGACTGTAGGCAGATGACACTGCTGAGTGAGCCACTAGATGTTTGTTGGGAAGTCCTGCCAGTCTTGCCCTGGGCTGGTGAATTGCTCCTGGAGAGCTGATGTGGAGTCTTGTGTGTGCCCACTCTCTCTTTCCAAGCTTCTGGGGCTGCAAGTTGTCTGGGCTTATTTCCTACACCCAGTACACAATGTGGACAACCACAAGATGCAGGTGGAGCGTTTCCCTCTTCTGGTTCAGGACAGCCTCTCTCTTTTTTTTTTCTTTTCTTTTTCTTTTTTTTTCTTTCTCTACTTCCTTGAAATGTGTCTACTGAATTAAGATGAGTCCTTCTTATTAAAAGGAGGAAAAAAAATCCTGAAAATGTTTGTATTCAAATTAGTGAGTTATATTTTGAGAAGGGAAAAAAGAAAAATCTGATTTCTGAATGTAAACTAAGTGGATGTTATAGGTATTTAATGTGACCTCAATATTTTGATGGAGTGGAACAGATTCAATTACTTATTAAGCTATATTTTCCTGGTAATTGCCAGACAGTGGAATTGCAAATAAAGAACAAAGAGCTGCATTGTTTGGCTAGGAACACATGCCTTGTATTTTAGAGTAGGCAACAAAGGAGCTTGTGAAGAAAGGATATTTTGCTGTCTACAGTTGTTTTGCTTAGAACAATAATATAAAGATAACTTGAAAATATTTAAAATATATATATATATTCATCAGAGTGGATCTGCTTTTGTTTTAGACAAAACTACAAGAATTACTCCATGGAAACAAGAACACATTTCAGAATTCAAGCTGCCCTGCACCAAGCCAAATCCGCCCCAGAAAATGGAATGCACTCTGGAGCCTCGGCAGTGTCGTAACTTTTTCTTCTTTGATGTCCTGTTTGTTGCAAACTTTGGTGCAGAAAATTACTGACACTTTAGAATTATTTTTCCTTCTCTTTCAAGTCAGTGAGAAACCAAATCATTTAAAATTTTAAAGGTGATGCATAAAACATTAATCTAGTGTAATAACATGGCAAAAAACCTCTCAAACGAACCATAACCCTGAAAAATATTGTTTTTCCAACAGTGGCTTTTGAATACTTACATCTGTGTAATTCAGTTTTCAATCATGTGTGCCTTTTTTTCTTGTGTTCACAACGTTTACTAAGCAAGCTACGACATAAAGGGGAACAACTGAAAAAACAAACAACAAAACTTTAAGGATTCACGGATTTAATCTCAGTTAGCTCTAAATGTTTGTTTGAATTCATACTGCTAGCAGCTGAGAAAGAAGCATCACTTTTTCCAAGTACCTACTTAGCTGAAATGGTGTGAGAAGATCTTGGTGCACAAGAAGAAATGCAGCCAGGAGGAGCTTTGAATCTTGGGCACTCCAGTTGTGCATAGAAAGCTTCTCTACCAGCTTTTTACTAGTCCCATTTTTGCTTCTATAAGAAACTTGCTGGTGAAAAAAATGGTCTCCCTTATGCAGGGATCTTGGCTTTTTCTTTAATTTGGTTTTCATATCAAGTCTGCTGCTTATAGTGGCTGAAAGATTTACCAGGGATTTGGTGGGGGCAGGGTGATGACAGTATAAAACCGCCTGACTTCTTTGACAAGTTTAAAAATGGGAGGTCCTTAGAAAGCAGGGTTTTTTCATCAGAATGAACATGATTGGAAGTTTATATCATATTTAAAGCACATGTCCTCGAATGTCACTTAAGAAACAGCAACACTGCTCTGGCTGCACAGCAGTACAGAGTTACTGTGACAGTCAATTCCTTCTTAAAACAATTGTTCTGAGGTTTGCCTAGCTTGAGATGTCCATGTGTAAAGGGCTCGTGTGGCCACGTTTCCTCTGTTAGGAAGCTGGGGTTGGAGCAGGCTCCCTTGACACAGTGCTCTGCTTTTCACAAAGGAGAGCCCTTTATCTTTTTGCTCTTTGTTGATCTTTTGGGGGAATTTTTGTGTAAGGGGCTTTGAGAATAGAGCAAAGAGCTATCTCTGCTTTCCAGTGCTGTCTGCCATAGAATTGCTGCTTTTCTGCAAAACTGAAGTCAGACGTAACAAGTATTTGACTCAGATTTACTGTTCTCCAGGCTAGCTCTGTGTTTGTATGCCTGTGTTTTTTTGGGGCACACCTCTACCTCCCTTTTGAAAGAGCTTCTTCCCCATGACCCATTCTGGTGTGTGGAGATGGGAGGTCTTCTGACAGCCCTTTTTCTCCAATGGAGATGTTTGTTGGGAAGATTCCTATCTATGTACTTCACAGTGAATAATCTTTCTAAAGTGATTGCTCCCAGTAGAAAAGAAAATTGACAGTTTATGGCTCTGCTTTTACCTTCTCTAAGGAAATTACATTGTTTTATAACTGCAAATTAATATGCAAGGAGACAGAACCACCTGTTCCTCAGCACAGAGAACTTGCATTGTCTTAAAAATAGACACCCTTTACAAAAGTTCCCAAGTTAAAATCATAGGTGAAGAATGCATTTTTTAAAGTTACTTTCTCAGATAAATTCAGTTCAGATAAATTTCCCAGTTCAGATAAAATTCAGTATAAAGTTATGCTATTTACATATTGCACATCAAAACTTAAGTGTAAAAATTCAGTCATTCTTTGTATAGAATAAAAAAGATTCTTGTTCTATTTCATGCATATAACGCCTCTTCTTCCAGTTGTGTCCTTTTCAAATAGTTTGGCAGTCTTAGCAACTTTTAAGCAAGCAATGCCACGAGAATTAGCATAAGTTGTACTTTGCAGAAAGTGAACAATCCTTCTGACTGTAGATTCATCTCTCAAGGCCTCTGAAATGCTCTTTGAATTTTCACCCACAACGGAGTTTTGCCTGGGCTGAGACATTGCACAAAGGACACACTATGCCACACGCAGTCAACTTCCCTCATTCTTTGCAGTGGTGAAAATCCTGATATTTTCACAGTCATCTTTGGTCGAGCACAAGCACCAGTCATACCATGGACCTGATCCCCAGCTTCAGCTGAGGACTTTGATAGTTCGCCATGATCAAGTAGTCCGTGCTTTCACTCTGACTTTTTAGCTCCCAATTGACAGCATTATAACAACAGAGTTATGGACTGTAATATTCTGAACCCACTAAAGGGAGGTGACATCTTGCTTACTGAAGGAGGTCTGGTATGTTGTCACTGTATACATTTTTCCATATGTCCCATTTTGAATTACCCACCGTTACTCTTTGATCATCAATGTACTTCATTTTTATTCTCTTCTGTGGCTAGAGATGAAAAGCTCAGTGGTGTCAGTCTGGGCTGGAAGGTCTATGCTGGGATTGTTTTTCCTGAAGCTGCTGCATTCTGCCTGAATCAGCTCTCCAGAATGGTAAATTGCTCCATCAGTCTGAGTTGCAAGTACAATGAAGTAGGCAAAGAACAATGGGTCTGAAACCGCTTCAGCATTCAGTGTATTCACCTACCAGAGAATAGCAGATACTCTAATGGAATCACAGCTCAGGGATTTCCAGCATGGCCTGAGATTCAGGAGATGTTAGTACTTCAGATGGATGTAGTCCACACCTCATTTGCAGCAGCAGCACTTCCTTTTGCTTTCAAACATTGCATCATCTGACCAATGCGAGAGAAACCCGCTCTATGCACTGGGCTTCAGCCAACAACTGCTGGTGTCAGCTCTTCTCAGTCCTCAGCAAAGCCAGAGAAGTTAACCAAAGGCAAATGACTAACTCGTATAGCAAATAGTTTTCTGCACTGGGTAGGACCTTTATCACTGAACTTACAAACTGTATTTCTATGTATTTTCTTTTAGTAGCACTGATAAGTGGTTTCCTGCCAGTAGCTGAGGAGGGGTAGAAATTCACACTCAGTTTCCTGGATGTCTGCAGCAGTTGCCATGGTGCCCCATGTGATACTGCTGTGCCATCTGAGAGTGGCAGTGGTCAGGAAGGAAAAGCAGTAAAATGAGCATCACTTTTATCATGGGATCTGATATGTGGAATCCACGTATGTGCAGTCTCTCATTAAACTGCAGGGAGGATATGGGCTGAAAGCCAGCAGCTTATACTGAGGCACAGCGAGGTGTGACTTCACCTGCACCTAGCTCCTGTAACTAACACTAGATGAGGTAACCTGTCGGATGCAGAATGGTGGGCTGAAGCTGAGCCTGCTCACAGGTTTTCTTGATGATCAGAAGAGATTTTGATGAAGTCACAAACATGCTACAACTACTATTACTTGGAAACACGCAGTTATGATTGCTCAACTAAACCAGTAGCATAGGAACATGCTTTGATGTATTCCTGATACGCAGTTCTCTTCCGATCTATAATTAAGGCGTTCTGTCCTGGATGGTTAAAGACTGCCCTGTTCTGACAGTGCCCAGCCTCAGGCTGTTGCCACTGCAGTGATGCAGCATTCAAAACTTGCCTTGGGAAACTTTGCCTTTTATAAAATACAGTGGCATAGAACAGGATCATACCAAACATTTCCTCCCATTTCACACTGGTTTCAGCATTAAATTCCATACTGAGTGCCTTAGTATTTTTAGTTATCTATGGCCTGGGTCCAAGACAGCTAGAAGATCGTGAGATGATAGCTTTGACAGCTTGCATGCCTCTGGCCCAACAGAAGCATCGAGTAATGCTCCTCTGTGTGAAGCAAGGCTTTCCTAGAGGTCAGTCCCAGAATGCAGAAGGCACTCTCACGGGTTTAAATACAACACTCGGCCTCCGGTTCCACCTGCCAGATGCATTTCTGTGCCTTCTTAAGCATAAAAACACAACAGCAAAGCCAGGGACCAAATGACCAAAACAATGCGTTCCACGCAGTTCCCCCTCTGGGAGGAAGAGGAGAAGATAAAGGAGGTGAGTCATGTTGTTTACTGCTGTACAGGAAATGTTTGATGGTCAGGAACGTCACTGATGAGCAAGATCAAAAAACCTGAACAGACTAGAAATGAACTTACTGCTTTTCTGCTTATGTTCTGCAGATGCCTTTCTGTGATAGATTATGAGCAAAGCCTGTATTGGCAAGCATTGTAATCGAATGATTTGTCATCGTGAAATATTTTCTAAAGATGCTATCTAGGTTTGCTTCAGGTGCTTTAAAAAAAAATTACACAAATTCTTTCTTTTAAAAACATGCCCAGTCAATCCCTGTCTCCAAGATTTATGAACAGCAACAGAGCTAATAAATATCTGTGTTGCACTGTGGTAAAATGCTGCATGATGTCTGCTCCAAATTCAACAATGTTTTTGTAGGACTAGGCTGTGTTCCATTATTTTCTGGGTATTTTAAATCTCTGGACCTACTTGCTTTCATTTCTGGCTAAACATAGGCAAAATGTTTATTTAGAGTTAATATTGTGTTCAGTTCTACTTGCTCTGTCTCTCCCTGACTATTTTACAGAAAAACTACAAAGCAGCAATCACAGCCCCCTGCATGCTCTTTATGGGCTGCTTCAGTTCAAAAAATGGGGAAAAAAAAAAGTTTAGCTCATGTTAGTCAAGTACTGCAACAACAGTTTCAGTCTGCGGCTGAAAAGCAGCGTAGCAATGTGGTGAGGAAGAGAAGATGTAGAAGCTGCAATATTCTGGACAGCTTTCCTCTCACTGTTGCTTTCCTGGTGCAGGGTGTGGAGGTGAGGAACGGCTTCCTTGGCGCTGGGGCTGGATGGGGTGTTTGTCTGCAGTGCTGGAGCCGCCAGGGCTGGCCTTGGTGTTGGCAGTGTCAGGCGCGGTCCTGGGATGAGCTGGTGTGTGTTTGTGAACGTGGTGCTTTTCCTGACATGTTGGTAAAGAAGTCTGACACTTGTCTGTGCTGATAGTATCTGTAGATGCAAAATAGGAACTTTATCTCCAAGGGTTAGCAGAGTTCAGTAAATCATTCTAGGGAGATGGAGCAATGCTCTTTAGCAGATACAATGCATGGATCACGTTCAATGTCATCTTCATTTGGGTACAGTACCCAGTACTGCTGTCATCACCACCAAGGTTACACAGCCTCTGCTGGGCAGCTGCAGAGTGTTTTTAGAAGCAACCATGAGGGCCAGTTACAGTTTTGGTATTTGCTTTGGCCTTCATTCTTACAGCTCGTGGATACCTGGGTCCTGGGTCAAGTTTCTGTTCCGTGATGCTGGGCTCATCGCTGATGCAAATAATTCTTGGTATTCCTAAGGAACAGCAGGAAGCTCATGTGTGCTGCCTTTGCTACATGACTGTTGAAAGTGTATGCTCTGTGACACACACAAGTGTGTGTGTATATATGTATATTTTTTTAAGTGTATATAGATACAAAAAAAGAAAAATCTATGTACGTGTTCTCACACGCAGCAATAGCAGACTCTGTAGACAAAGCTTTTTGAAAATTTGAATATTAAATCCAGCACTTTAAAAAAAATATATATATTGATAAAGCAAAAGCTTTGACACCGTTTCAAATGATGGCCAAGGAAAATGCAGGGAGATTAAGGGCCTTTACTCATGGGTTGCTGTAGGATTTTATGATCCCAAAACAAACAGGCAATTGAGCAATAGCCCTTCAGTGAGGTAACCTCACCAAAAAGCATTTGTAGGCTGGAGGGCTGAAGGACATCAGTTTTGACTCTGAAGAGCAGAGCCCTTGCTGAGCGGGACAGCACCTGGGATGGCTCTGTCCTGCTCAGGAAACACAGTTTTGGAGTGAGTCATCTTTTTCCCTTTGAATTTCTGCTGCGTCTGTCTCCCTCAATCTGCTTACCCAGGCAGCTGCCACGAACGTGGCACGAGGGGAGGCAAAAGATGTTAACAAGGTGGAAGCGTGTGTGTCCTTCTGCAGTGGGCTGGTTGTGGCCAGAAGTGCTGGTATGGAGAGTCAGGGTGCATGTGATGCATGCAGTGGAGTGAACATTTACTGGTGTGTGCAGGGTTGTTGTTGAAATGCCTTATTTAAACTGAAGACAAATATTTTCTAGGGGTTGGTGCTGCAAAGAACAGGTTTATGAAGTTATTTCTACTCATTTTCCAGCTGAGAGGACAGAGGTTTTGAGACTGTTTGTTTGCAGTGTGGTTGGTCCCCTCTTGCTGAATGAGTATGTACCTTTGTGCTGCTAGAAACACGTACAGATATTTTTTCATTACAGATTCCTCTCTGCAGCTTTTAACAAGCTAAGTGTCTGTGCAGAGTGGGTATTGTAATAAATCAGTTGCTACCATGCAAAAGCAGAGTTATTTCTTTTGCTTAAATCAAAAAGATACTTTTGCAGAGCATGTTTAGACTGTTCTTTTTTAGCAAAAGGCATTAACTTTGCATTTCATACCAAGACTTCCAAAGCTCCTGACTCTTATCCCAGACAGGTTTAAATACAAGATAATCTGCAAAGGATGGTTAGCATAAATTATATTCTTCAAAGGTAAATGCTGTATAAAAGGAAAAGTTAATCCTTGAAGCTCATTTTTATTCTGGATATCAAGTCAAGAAGAGTTTTTTATAGGTTATCAACTAGTATGTATGTTTTTAATAAAAATGAGTCTGTAATAAACTGTGTTTGTAATAAACTAGCATCTACTTTGTTTCTAAATCCATTTTAATCCAGAGTTTAACTGATGAGAGGCCTTGTATGTTTGGTTTCAGCCGTCCTGTTATTTATTTAACTAACAGTCTGACTCAGGATTTTCGTCTTCACCACAATTGCACAAGGACAGGAAATGTCAAAGTGTTGAAACTGTGGCAATTTAAGTAAGTTCAGGTATTTCATAATCCCTTAGCCTAGAGATGTGCTCTTCTGCCACTGCGAGGAGAGGACTGTCAGCCTCCAAACGTAACTGCTTTCAGCCCTGGGAAGCTGCAAGACAGTAGGAACTTTTGAAACCTTATGTGGTTAAAGCCCTTCTACAACACTAGCTCCTCAGAAAAACATGCTCTGTGATTTTTTTTTTTTAACATACAAATTTTATGGTTCTCTCCCAGATTTAACTGATGAACTGGCAGCAAGGATTATGATCCTTAGATGTATAAAATGATTAACGTGGTAATTCCAGTAGCAATACAAGAATTTTTAAGCATAAATATCTTTACAAAATTAAGTATTCATTGCTTGTCATTGTACCTCTTTCGCCTCAGGTTTGTGGGAACTTTGTTTTCTTCTGTTGTATGAGACAAAAATCTGCAAATGTAACCTAGCACTTTCCTTGGTCCCCACCTGCTCTGTTGCTGTGGCAGCTCTCAGCTACCTGCTATGCTGTTTAAAGCTGATGTGAGGCTGTGGTGTCTGGCAGTGACTGGGGGGGGGGTGTGGACTTTCCAACTCTCTTTCAACTATCTCTTGCATTGTTGCCTGAAATTGAACTTGCAGAGGACTGAGCCTGATGCTCCACTCGGCTGTTTCTGGGTCTGTGCCAGGGCTGCTCTGCCAGTTCCTGTTCTGAGGTACCACCAGCGTTGTTGCACTGAACATTGTCACCATCCTGCACAGTCCCTACAAAATACTTTAAAGCAACATTTTTTGAGGACTGTTGATGCACCTGCAATACAAACTTGGTTACCTAATGCACAGCAGCTGTAAGAGTTTGTTGGGGTTTTTTGTTGGGTTTTTTTTCCTGCAACTTGCTTGGCAGACATGTCACTCTGGGCCTCTCCCCTCTGAAACATCCAGCCCTGGTGTAAGAGGGCTATGGCTGAAGAGATCCAGGTGAGTAAGAGCCAGCCCTTCCCCTCACTGAGCTGCAGCAGACTCTGGTCAGCTGTGCTGTAAATGGACTGTCTGATATGTAACTAATTTATTAGACACCTCTGAGACAGGAGACAAATATTATCTTCATCCTACAGATTGCAGATTGAAGATGCAGAGCTTGTTTCACAACTGTAGCTAAACAGTAAGGTTCAGATCGTTCTTAAATTCAGATCAGTTCCTTTTCTGAATTAGAAATCATCCAGAACAGCACTGCACCTACAAACTTGAAAAAAATAATTTGATTTATTTGTTATATTTACATATTTCTCTTTAAGCTAAAACTCTAACTTTTTGGAATGTTTTTGTTACCAACTCTAGTTTTAGCCCTTGGCACCTTTTTACTATTTAACAAGTATTTTAATAAAAGTAGTTCTTCCCCTAGCCCAGTAAGCAGATCAGTGGTAAAAGTTCAGCTATACACTGTGCCTAGAAAAGCATTCAGCTCAGTAGCTGGTCACTTCATCTTTCTTTCAACTTGCTCTTAACCAAGGCTTGTAATAAATAATGACTAATACCAACATGACAACGCTGTTTTTTCAAATTGTTCATTTGCCAGTTTTAACAAGGTAAAGAAATTAATACTCAATGTGGACACTGTTTTACCAAAAAAAAAACCCCAAAACAAAAAACCCCACCCCACCCCACAGCCCCAAAACAAAAACCAGCACCCCAAAACAAACAGACAAAAAGGAGGACACAAAGGAACACACATGGAATGATGAAAAGGAACAATGCTATTGCACAACTTCAGGTCTCTTCCCACATTCTGACCCATGCAATTAGGTCTCTATGAATTCAGCAACAAATTGTGTCCAGGGAACGGTGCAGCAGTGGCTCCAGCCCTGGAGCCTGCTTTCCCTTCCTTCTGCCTGCTAACCTGGACTTCTCTAAGAGAGCAGGTTGCTGTCAGCTGCAGGAATAATAAATACATCAACAAGTTGATTCTACATTTTGCTGACCAACCCTTCAGAAATTATCCATAACACACACCATTCTTCTAAGTTGTAAATAGACCGAGTCTTCCAAGTACTTGAGACTTTAAAGACAACTTGTTGTATCAAGTACTGAAACTATGTATGAAAAACAATCAGAACGTTCCCTGACATGTTGTGGTTCACTTGAGATTGCATCTCATTGTGCAAGACCAGGACTTCTCACTGTATCAGCGCTGCACTGAATGTATAAAAGTCACAGTAGAGTGTGTTAAGGAGAAAAATAAAATAGAAAGAAAAGAAACCCCTGCTAAGTTGGTAAAAGTTCTTTACAGCTACAATCTTTGCTAGACCATCTCTTAACAGGCACATGCTGTTTGCTCCAGAAGTTAGCTAATTGTGTCATTCTGGCTCGAGCAGTACTGTTTCCCCCTCAAGTGCTAGTATGACAGTCTGTGTTTATATAAACTTTGTATTTATGTGCCGAACAAAATCTATCTTTCTCCTTTCTGATTTCAGATCTGTCTGGTGGACTGGTGTGTCAGCCAGCAGGGCTTAACAGATACATTTAATACAGGAGACCGAGATACAGTATGTTTATTCTTAACTTCTGATAACCTAAGAACTACAAGAACGAGAGATGCAGTATCCGTTTGCTATGATCCAAGACAACCATTTTTAGGGAGAAAAGAAGTAGAATAAGTGACCCACACTAACACTACATTAGTTCCAAATATTTTTTTTCCAGTCATGGGAGTTTAACTGTTTCTTGCCCATCTGGCCCACTTTTAACCTGATCAAGTTAAAGGTGACATATGAGAGGTTAAGGACTGTTGTTTCATCAAAACCGAAGCAAGTTAAAAAACAAAACAAAAAAAACCCAAACCAAGAAACCATAATTTCACTGTAGGACTTGTTTCATATCTTCATATTCCACATCACTTGTAGAAAAGGGATAATGCATCTCAGTTTGCTTACAAGCTAGGAGATCACTTTGAAGTCTGCATATTCCTAACTGCAAACAAAATATAGCACTTTTTAACAGGTTATAAATAAACTGGTTTTCAAGCATAGAGCCAGCCCAACAATAACAATACACTATTAAAAAGACCTAAGGCAATGAATTCCATCTCCAATGGGGGGAAAAAAAAAAAGAAAAAAGAAAAAAAGGAAAGAACTGTGCAAACAAGCTTAAAACTATTTCTTTGTGCCAGTGTTATAAAATGTAGATTTCAATAAAGCCTTGACCCAAATGCCAGGACTTGTGAAAAGAATCAGAACAAAACCGGTTACTTTATTTAGGAAAAAAATACTCTTATCTTTCTGCTAATAAAACTGGATACACGCAGTTTAAACATTTACAGTTGCTGTAACACTTTACACAATTCCTATATATGGGTGTAAGAACAAACATTAAAAGACAATGGTGGGTCAAGGCTTTACATTAAAAATAACAACCTACTTCTCTATAGTCTCTAAAATACTATGTTTTTTCCAATATTTGCAGCCATTCAGGAATATTTTTTATTTATTAGGAAATGTATACTTTGTGCATGATCTTAATTCCTAATTCCTGGCTCTTTGGGCTGAATGACAAAAGGATCAAACCCATTAAAGTGGATGGTCTCCTTGGAGGTTCAGTGGAGAAACCCCGGCTCAGTTAGTCTCGTATGATGAAAGCAGTGCTGCATCCACTGGCTCCATGCAGGATGGACAGGTAAAGGATCTCATCAACCAGTCATCTATACAGTCCAGGTGGTAAATGTGCATGCACGGCAGAAATCGGATAGGGTCCCCATAAACAAAGTCCATCATACAAATGACACATCTGGAGAGAAAAAAATAAAACCAGAAACATATTTAAACTGCTGTTACCCCACTGGAAATAAAGATTACTGAGGTAACTACTCCTGGAGATGTTTGAGTCCAACAAACTTTTAGGACTTGTAGATGCTGTGAGAAGTTCTGAGCTGTGTCAGTGCTGGCTCCACCAAGCACTAGATTTTTGATTTTTTATTACTTTTCCTTTGTAGCACATGCCCATGGTTACAGCGTTGGCGAGCACAGCTCAGCAGAGTGCATACAGTTAGGAATGGTAAAAGGGAGCCATAAAGCTGAGGAAGTAACGTGAAATTATTTCCCTGTGAAGAGAGGATAAAGAAAAAAAAAACCCTATAAGGGCATGAATTACATGGGCTGGGAAAATTTCAGTTGTAGCAGGAAAACAAGGATAAAGGCAAGAGCCTTCTGTGTCATCATTTTTTTCAGAAAGCAACATTAAATTAGAGTCCCTGAAAATAAGGCAGAAACAGGAGGACAAGCTCAGGTTTCCCAGGGCAGTGTCATAAACAGCAACAGCCACAGGAGCTCAGTGAGGTTTCTGTAACTTACTCTCTGATCTTCTTCTCGGAGCCGTCTCTGCCAGGATCGTAGACTCCTTTCGGCAGGTGCTGAATAAGGCCTATCCTCTGCGCTATTCTGATCTGTTCCTCCTCTGTCAGCTGTGTCGCTAGCCGAGTCTGGCTAGGCGTCGGGTGATAAACAGGAACAGGGACCTGCTCCTGAAATTAAAATATTTCAGTTAAGAAAACCACAGAGGCTTTCCTGGCATTTGCAGCACAGAACAGGCAGCGTTTTTAACTTCTCCTCTCAGTCCTACAAGCGCTGGTGTGATTTCCCACTCCTACCGGGCAATTTTGGGGCCATAATTATATTGAGAACGGGATAAAGAATTGCTCAGTGTCTTGAGCAAGGACCTGCTCGTGGTTGTTCTCTGCAAAAGCTTTTTATCTCCAGGAATCATTCACACGAAATACACGTGCAACAAACTCCACAGGACAGCAGGTCAATAAACATTACAGGCTCCTGGTGAACTGCCAAGACACTGAACTGAACAAGGGAATGGCTGAGGGAGAGCCCCCAGTCTTTGCAATAAAAAGTAGATTTATTTTTTTTTACATTTAGGAAGAATTATTTGCAAAGATGAGGACAGTGCTTATTCTTAAACGTTTTAGAGAGGAAGGTGTTATTAGTTCTGCAATAACTAAAATTTACGTGAACTGTTCTAGACCACACAAGCACCAGTCCAGAACTGTAGGTTGAACTCTTACGTGTTAAAAAAATGTCACCTGCACAATAAAAAAAAAAAAAAAGCTGGAGTAAGTAATCCAAGTTTACATTTGTTCTCATACTTTAATATGATTTTACAAGTTCTTCCAAGCTGGACTTGAACTGCTGTCTGTTTAAAGTATTTATTTCCCAAATAAAAAATAGGCAACACGTCGGTATTATGCAGTCCCTCGTCTGCTGCGTTCTCAGAAGCTTCTTTTGAATGTTAGTAAATCTTAGATCAGGTATTTTCACTAACATTTATATTAACATGGAACTTATTTATTGAATCTAAATGCCAACAGGAGATATTCTATTAGGACAGTGTTGCCAGCAGCCGTACATCCCAGTTAACAGGGAGACAATTTCCTACAGTTGCCCTATTTTAATGGTACTTCTTAAACAGCAGAAAAACTTCAACTGACAGAAACCTTCTGAAAATAAAAACCTGGTGCATCAGAGACACAATAGCATTGATTCATCCCTTTGAAAAATGCAAGAGTTGATGTTTCAGAGGACAATGCTGCAAACCAAGCAGACTGCAGGAGTGTGCAGCTGCCCCGCAGAAGCGCTGACGCGGCACCCACCGCCTCCAACAAAGCTCCCACTGAACTCCATCACCGACACGGGGACACACGGGCTTTGGCTGTCTGTGACACAGCAACCACCTTCTGAAACCCTGTGTCCTCAGGGAGCGTGGCCTGCTGCGGCAGCTCCAGGTACTTCTGGCAGCAGGAACGCAGCTGCCTTCCCTCCCCTCTCGCCTTCCCTCCTGGCCCCAGCGACGGCCCAGCACAGCGTTCAGCGACACCAGCGCCTGGCAAGCTCCAGATATGGGCACTGACACACGTAACACTGCGCTGTAAAACCTGATAACGTGGTTCTCCTTCGACAGCCAGGGAGCACGGCCAGCGGCCTGGCCGACGGCACTCCAGGAAGGCCAGGAGAAGGCAGCCCCAGGGGCACGCAGCTGCCAGCAGCAGAAGTCCTTGCTTACAAGAAATACTGATCAAAAAATCCATTTGCCTGGCAGTTCTTCTTTTAACACAGTGCCTACCACTTGCAATTCAGCTCTGGGGTAAAATTCAGAGTCTTTCATTTAGCTACACGAGGATTTCCCCCTCTCGTTTCCTACCAGAACTCAGAGAAATTAATGAGAAGGTTCAAAAGACCAAATGCCAGTGGCTCTGTAAGTTTGATTAATTTCCTGACTCCTTTATACTGTATTTCACAGAAACACAAGACTTCTTCTAGATCAGCTGCCTTTTAATGGTTTAGATTACCTAAAGTATTCTCTAATCATTCTTTGGACAGGGAAAAGCACCAGCTGAATACAGGGTGACCTGTCAGATCCAGCAGGATTCATGAAGTGGCTCTGCAACCTGCAGCGCCAGCAAAATACAGCATTTTTCCCCTCCCAAAAGCTGCAGACCCTGCACACTGAACGCACCAGCTCAGGGCAGAGCCCAGTCCTGGTTTTATATTTCAAGAACTTAACACCACAAACTATCAGTAACTTTTTTTTTCCTTCCCAAGGCTTTGCTATACTTCTTTGGACAGACTATTACATCAATAGCAGAAGACACTACCGCTAGCTCCTTTAATTGTCACAAAGACATACAGAACACTGGGCACTTGGGGAGACATCCACCCTCCTTCCCGTCTTGGAACAAAAAGAGGTGCAGGGCACTAACCGCACGCGTGGCACAGGCTGGAGCTAACGGGGGCAGGTGACTGTATTTAACACAGCTCCCCTTGGCAGAGCCACGACTGACAGCGAGAACGCAGAAATACAAGGAAAGGCAAGAACAGGAGGAAAAGAGATCCAAGAAACTCTTAAAGTGTCTGAAAGTAGCAGTGACAAGTGACAGCGAATGTCTGTAGCAGAAGAACAGCGAACTGACCATCCCAGCAGAAGGGATACAGCAAAAGGAAACGACAGCTCCACATCATCTGTTGTGAGTCAGAAGTATCCCACTTGGACAACTCTGACATGAGAATCGGTCACAATATCCAACCGATGACTGATTCGGTTCAGTTCTGGACAGTAAATTAACACAACTTTTAACCTGTAATGGACCAAACAAGAAGGAAACCTCTTTCCCTTGCTCCAGTCTTTTACAGGCACTCGCTGCGAGCTCTTTACCTGGAGAGCCCACTTCTGCGTTACTCCAGTGCCCCTCTCCCGGGGGTGTTGTCTTCCCCACAGAGACCTGAAGAACCAGGGCCTGATGGACCCCCAAGGCCCCTTTCCATGCCAAATACACAAATGCTTTCCCGACCGCCAGTGCTGCCTGGAAACACTCCTCCCTTTGGCATCGAGTCTCAGGTTCCCTCCCAGCAGAGCCCCCACCCTGCGCTCCATGTCTGACATAACCGATTAAGGCAGGAATTTATAGCTGCCAGCTGTGGGCTTCTACAATTTCACATACTAGACAAGAATCTCTTGTCAGATGAGTAACTCTGGGTGAAAATGGTGCTGTCTTTCACCATGACGTCTTCATTCTTCTGAATATAAAATACTGGGGCTGGCGTGGCTGCCGAGCTGTTGTGAAAAATACATAAATTGTACTACTGTAAATAAAACCGGTGACTGCTCAGTACCCCTGACCTGCTGCACTTCCTTAGCACGCTGTCTGGTGGCACTTGAATCTCACCTCCCACTGACTATTAAAAGCCTGCCCAGAGCTAGCAATCCACTGGATACAAACATACCAGTAAAACGGGAGAACACAGCCATACACATTGCAGAGAGTCAAATTATAGGGTACACCAACAACAACCTTTTCAAACCAGTCCTCTCCCCTCCCACAGATAAAAAAGAAAAGGTGTGTTTATACCGGTATGATTCTAAAAATATTTTAAACCATTTATTCACGAGAATGCGAGAGCCCAGATTTCTCTCAGGTTGCTGAAGTGACATTTGGTATCCCCAGAGGGGTCAAAGTGAGAGATGGAGCAGCCTGGATGAAGTGCTCCCCCAACTAGACCCTGGCCATCACCCACTGGATGAAGTGCTCCCCCAACTAGACCCTGCCCATCACCCACTGGATGATGTGCTCCCTCAACTAGACCCTGACCCCCACCCACTGGATGAAGTGCTCCCTCAACTAGACCCTGCCCATCACCCACTGGATGAAGTGCTCCCTCAACTACACCCTGACCCCCACCCACCAGTTGTGCTGGGCTGCCCCAGCCACCAGCAGCCCAGCTGGCACGTGCCCGGGCTGGCCCCGCACGCAGCTGCATCCCCGCACTGGCGGCTGCATCCTCTGCTTTCTCCACTTCCAAATCTCGGAAGCATTTTTGGAAGCTCACTCATCTGACCATAATTTCAAGCTGCCCATTAAGGACAGGGCACAGCCCTGCCTGGGCGGGTTTATCACCCCTTTGCAAATCTGCCCCGGTTCATAATGGCTGCTTTTATCAACCCACGTCGAGGCACGGCCCCGCTCACCCCAGCGCGGGTACTCAAGGGTAACGACGTGAGGCTTCGAGACTTCAGTCAGCTTATGTTTGTAGCTAGAGGCCCCCTCACATGTATATATGTATAAAAGATTGTATTACCCAAGTAATTATTATTTTACTCCAAAGATGAGCAATCAATTTATTGCTCTGGCGTCTCACTTATCCCTTATCTACCACGGAAAATGTTTTTGCAGACAAAATTACGAAATACTGAACTTCCAGCCAAAGCCTGTGTTGTTTATCATTTGATAAAGATGTCAGGCCTTTCAAACAAAGATGAAATTTCATGTTAACTCTATTCCTCCATGGGGAAAAATAAACAAAACCCAACAAAGAAAAGGCCAGAACATATTAGTGTCAGGCAATGAAATAAAAAATAACTTTCTGGCACTTAATTTGCTTTAATCAATTATTTTTTGCCCCATATGAATTTAGTAATGATGAAAAAGTATGTGGTGTCAGCACAAGTTTCCCTGGCTTTCTGTGCACAGAAATCGTTCCTAATGTTTATTCAGCCCTTAAATAACAGCATTAACTTAGACTCGAGGACTGCAGCAGGGTTTGTATCTCCATCTCGCCCTGGCTCCTCCTCCTCTGGGAGGGGGGATCACAGAGGGCATCTGGAGGTCTGCATTTTTCATTTCTAATGAAAATAAACATTTTCACACATGGCTTAAAATGCTCCAGACACTGTGTTTCTGCATGCAGATTCCCAAGCACGTTCTGGGTTCTCACCTAGAAAAGGGATGTTTCTCATCAATACAACTTACCTTGGTTAGTTGTGCTGCTGGAAATCTGCTTTTCTCTTGTTTTACAGCATTTTCATTTTGGTTTTGCAAGTGCAATGAATTTGTAATACTCTGAAAACAGGTCAGTGGTAGATCAGAAACTCTTAATCCCTGGATAAAGATTATTTTAAGATCCCTCTACACCACATATCAGCAGTATGTTATCAGGGATTTTATTTGTCTGTTGTTTTTAGTAATTTCTCCAACATGCACAAATTATCCTTTCAGGAAGGTCAAAGGTGAATGAATAATTCGTAGCATCTAGTAGTTCCAGAGATTGAAGCTTCACCACTGTCCCCAAGATCCTGTCTCCAACCATCTGCTTTCCATTCTTGACCACTTTGCTCGGTTTCCATCTCTAAATTTCCTTCCTCATCTAATCCAGTGCTCTCGGTGTCTCTCTCACCCTGGGATATTTATTAGCATTTTAACACCAGATCACCAGCATATCTGTTAATTCAGCCCAACACAGGCAACAAACACCTTCCTAGCTGTGTTTATCCTAAGAATTTTTTACATATTTTTAAACACCAGTAGGTACAAGCGCTCACTCTCCTTATGGCTGCTGCCTAATTAATTAATGCAAATAGAACACTTCAATTTGAATTTCCCCAGCCGTTCCCACAGCTCTTTTCTGAAATCCCTTCGATATGCAAATGTCTTTCTGGAAACCTGTTGTCTGAGAGCAGCTGCCCTGACTCACATGCAGCTGCATCAGGGCCTCATATGCTGTACTGCTCACCAGCCCTCAAACAGGGGTCTGAGGAGCAGCCCGGCCTTTCTGCTGCTCTAACAGCCCTGCAACGTCGCTGCCTCCTGCAACCATCACTGCACAAGTCCTCGGCCTCACTGCTTCCCACTCTTCTCACCTCAAAGGTGAGATGCTTAGCAGGAAGCCTAAATATCTAATCTAGACAAAAACAACTTCAGTTTATAGATGTAAAGGCAGGAGGTGAGAAAAAAAAATTGTGCTTTTGGGGTTTGGGGGTTTTTTTGTGTTGTTGTTTTTGTTGGGGGGTTTTTTGCTGTTGTTTGGGTTTTTTTGCAAAATCCCTCCTGAATTGTATGAAATTTTCTCCTCTCGCTACTTTATGACTCATAAGGAGCTTGCTGGGATGATGGTCCAGAGACCTTTTCTGTGAATGCCATTCTGATCTGGGCAAAAAGACTCCAACTCCATCCATATGTGAATACACATTGTGAAATAACATCCTCCCCCAAGACATATTAATGTAAAACCACTCGCCATTACAGTGTGCATTATACGACAACTATAATAATCCTGAGAATATTACGAGCAGCCTGCCAACTATAAAAGCCTTTTTCTGCCATACAGAAGAGAACAGTCCATTTATAAAGCTGATTACCAGTTGGTATAAAATACCATGTTTTTAAATCATTACCCAGTTTTTTTTATATTCCTGCTTCCAGGTAGCCTGTCAGTATAAATAACTGCAGTAGCTGAACACTTATGCTAAAGAGTTCTTTTGAAAGAAAAATCCCCTCCTCTCACCTCTCCCATTCAGAGGGGACACCTGGGACAACCAGATCAGACACAGACGCATGCACACGAGGAGTTCTGGCACAAGCTGGAATCTAAAGCACGGGTTTGTCTTGCAGATGCCGTTCACTTAATAGTAATATAGTCAGAAAAGAGATTAAACATTACATTAGCCCCTATTAAGCAAAACTGTAACTAATACTTTACCAAATTTTCAAGCACACCCAAGACTGATTCCCTTTGTTGATGTGAGAAGTGTGAAGATCCAAGTAGTTCTATCCCAACAAATAACAACACATTTCAAAACAGATTCAGTGCACCGCTCTACTAAATACATGTTCACCTTTCAAAGATGGTTCCCAGTCCTTGCATTTCCCAGGATTGCCACATTCCTCCCTAAGGACACTAATCACACCATTTAAATTCTGAATGTATATGTGATTCACCTGGAACTTTAAGGCCAATAAATGTATACTTCATTTTTAAGATGTATTAAGGGATTGTTCTGCTACCACTGCTTGCTGGAGAGAGCTCACTGTAACTGTAGGTGAGCTTTTTAAACAAAACCATTTGACTTTTACTTTCCCTTGTCTGATATGTTCCTTGGTAAGTTTGACAGCACTGAAGGACAAAAAAAACCCAAACCCACAACATACAAAATTTCACATCTCAGTTTTTCCTTTGAAGTTTTATTAGTATCACAATTATTGTTTAAATAAATGTGTCAACTAGCATCTCAGTGGTCCAAAAGCCAGCAAGGGTCCCCCCTGCACCTGGGATGTGTTTGGGTTCGTACACCCTTCCCACTCCTAAGGGAAGATCAATAAGAATTGTGGCATTTGGGCACTGTAGATATGGTCAATGATAACAACAGAGTAAGGAAACAGTCTGCAACAGAAGAGAGGAACCTGCAGAATCTCCAGCTGCTAACACCAAGGAAGAAGCAACACCCAGACTGAGTCACACATCATTTCAGAGGGAGGGGTTTTTGGTGAAACCACAGTGGCTCTGCAGTGATGGCACAGCCCCATTTCAGCTACTCCTAAAACTGTAAAATTGTCCTTTGCATTTTTCACAATTATTTAATTGAAATTACTGAGAAGTACATGTATCTGAAGAGTTGGAAAAGATAAGCAACCATGAAAGAAAGCAAGTCTTAGCTGCCAACTCTTAAAGTATCATCTGTCCTCCGAGCTTTGCTACCAAAACCAGGGCTGGGGCAGAGGGAGAGGAGGTATAAACTAGATGCATCCTGCCTGCTGCTTTCCTAGACAGCCAGTGACAAAGGCTATTCAACAAAGGGACTTTGTTTTCAAGCTGCTTACCTGTGCTGTCACACCATCCCAAACAGGCTGCCTACTGCCCAGATCAGTAGGTGACAGTGTCCCTCTCAGCTGGGCCAGTGCAAGCCCAGCCTTACCTGGCAGATGGAAATCACCTGCTGCTCAGTAGAGTCACCTGCTCCAAAATGTGATTAACCATCAATGCAAACCTAAATACAAAAGATTAGCAAGGAGGAGTTGTAGGGAAAAGCAGTAATTAAAAAGCAGTAATTAATCCCTGGAAGCACAATCTCCTGACACAACCAGACAGTTTTTACATTTCCAGGCTGCACAGCAGGTTTCTCTGACTCAAGGGCCATATCCTCAGGTAGGGTTCCACTAACTGAATTCTTGTTCACCAGCTTTGTGTCAGTTTTAGCCACCCTTGCTCCTTTCTCCAGTGAGCCCATCAAACACCACGGTGGGAATTTCTTCAGGAAAGTGGATAACATATACACCAACACATCCCTGACCATCAGACTGCTCACAGAGAGCTGACTCCATCTCTCCCAACAGCCTCACTGACAGCTCCACTTACAGTACCAGGCCACAACTTCTGAGAGATAACAAAGTCCTCTTATTCCAGCTCCAACCATGTTTATTTTAATAGGTTATTTTTATATAGGGAGGGAAAAGATCCATAAACAATTTACAAAAATTCATGCTTTTCTGTCAAGTTGCTGCAGTGAGTAAAGCCAGGAAAGAACAGTTGTCCCTAAATATTAAATTAAGGGCACTCAGGCACAAAATGCAGCCTCCTGAGACTTGTACACCCCAAGGACTACAAAGCAAAGCAGCTGGGTAAGGAGAAAATCAAGCAGAAGGAGCCAGCAGTCACTTCTGCAGCTGGTGGTAGAACAGCAGCACATGTACACGGATCATCCCACCCTATAAGCAAACCACAACATCTGCATTATTGGTACATGTTCTCTCCTACTTACACCAAGTGGTTATCTTTGCAGAAACCCCTTCTTAAGCATGGCAAGCACAGATAGTTATTACAGTGCTCTGGCTATGTTCAACACCGCACTTATGGTTTAAGCAAGACGGTTGCTGAGAAATGAGGAGCTGATTTAACAACAAATAAAAACCTGAAGTTTGGGGAGGAAGAAAATGGTCCTGTGGCGGAAGAGGCTGAAAATACACACAAAAAAAAACATTTCTCAGACTGCCTCCTCTGCTGAAAGGTACAGAGTGAACCTACTGTGTCCCATTCACTTACTGCTGTGGAACTGCTGGCTAGCAAGAAGCAAAAACTTAAAAAAACCCCACCCCAAACAAACAAATCCAGTTAACATGTTTTTCAGAGGCCTCATTCAAGCACAAGAGACAGGAGAAGTACTGCAGAGCTGCAATGGAAAAGCTGACAGAACTCTAATGGTCCACACAGACAAGAGGAGAAACGTTCACACTTCCTTCAGACCCATATTTACTTTCTGGAAATGGTAAAGCATCAATCAGTGCAACTTGTTTATAGTGTAAGCCAAAGGGTAAACAGCTAAAAACGCTCATACTGATCGTCCTGGGTAGCAGGTAAAGCCTGCAGCCAGCCGGGACTCTCGCTGTGCCGGGTCCCGCACGCAGCGCAGCACCAGCTCCCTCGCAGCCTGCCCTGCTCATCCTGTGATCTCAGACACGTGTGGTTTGTCCCCACCGCCCACACGTACCCACCCAAACCACTCACTCAGAGGCTTTGACTCACCTCAGGGTACAGCAGACAAAAAAGCTTAAGCTCACGTGTGCTCCTGCCTTGTGAGACATGAGCTTGGCCCAAACCTACCGTCCTATAACCCCCAAAGCACTGCATCGCTCAAGTCCGCGCGAGTCCCTTACACAAAGGGCTCCATAGGGGTTACTGGACAGGCAGGCACACGATGAACAGCACAGGCAAACAGGCATATACACAGGCCAGGCTGGATGAGGCTTTGAGCAACCTGGTCTAGTGGAAGGTGTCCCTGCCACGGCAGGGAGGTTGGAACTGGCTGATCTTTAGGTCCCTCCCAGCCCAAACCAGTCTGTGATTCCACGAATGTAACACACCAAGAACAAGCCACAGCACAGGTTAGGCTGTGAACTGGCTACCGAGGCCACAGACTCAGCGTAGCCGAGCTCAGCACACGCAGCCCCCGCTCACCTCCCAGCGCCGTTTCGAGGAACTTGGGGATTAGGGTGCAGCTGACTCCAGCTGGTCTAAAGCAGAGCTGGCTCCGAACCACGGGTCCTGCCACTACCCCTGCGCTGGCTCTAGGCGCTGGCTGCGAGGACACTGATCCGACTGACTCTTCACCTCGTGAAAAGCAAACAAGCCATTACCATCGACTGCGCGATCGCTACAGCCACGGGAAAAGTTGGGAAGAGGCAGCCAAGAAGAAAATGGAGGAGTGCCCCTGTCAGGGACTGAAGCCAGTTGTGAAATCCTGACTCCAAACACTTAAGAAATAGCAAGAGCGCTAAAATGTATCTTTTGGCAAGAATTAGGTCAGCTTGAAAGCAATTCTAAGAACGAAACAGCCCTTCTAAGTACTTCAGGAACAAGGTAGCAAAATTACAGAAATTGGCCCTAATTAGGCAAGAGGATAGGATGGGGACAAGGGGCCAAACCAGGGAATAAACACGAAAAGGCACATAAGCTGAAGACATGAGCGATCCATCAGGGGAGAACTGCTGAAACACAAACACAGGCTGTAGTTCCACATGTACACAGAAGATGTGTACATGTATATTTAAATGTGCTAGCTTGAGCTAATAAGAACATAGTAACATACAAAAGATAAATATTACACACACCTAGAAATGTGTTTTAGAAAAAGTATACAGTGAGTATGGTATCAAAGGATCAGTGAAATCAAGTGGCAAATGATCTCATCTCCAGGCTCAGTGTATGGTGTTATCTGGGCGTTATCATTCAAGGGGACAGCAGGCCCCCTCCTTGGGCAAAGAGGGCTATCCAGAACGCAACTTCACAGCCTTGCCTAAAGAAAGTGTCAACACACATCCAAAACCACCCTGTCCAGCGCAAGTCCTCATGGATCAGCTTCCTAAAACAGGACTTAAATAGACCCAACAGCCCCAGCTGGAACTGTCCTTTGGGAGGTGTCAGTTTAGCTGCAGGTAAGCGGTAACGCAGGTAATGAAAACAACCAGGCAGATCAGCAGCAGCCATCTCCGATCATCTACCCGATGTTCTGCCCTACACGATGACACAAAACACTTTTCTGTAGCCACCCAGTTGTAAGCAGGCGCCAAAAAAGAGGTTTGAAAGAGGATACAGTAGTTCTTTTTATAGAGATACAGTCTGTCACCCAACCAAAATACACAGAAGAGGCAACAGGAGAGGGCTTCTGCCAGCCTTGTCAGGGGCCTTCCCCCTGACCAGGTAAAGAATGGCTGATGAGGCAGAGCACCGCACAAAAACTGGGATTTGGCTATTTGTTTAGTGTCATTTGATAATAACATTAATTATTTCAACTCTAAGTTGTAAACAGCCAGAGGCACTGATTCAGGCTGTCGGCTCATCTCAGCCAGTCATTTCTTAGTCTTAAAGGAATGTCTCAGGCATTAAAAATTATTACTGAATCTGTTGGTTTGTTGGATTTTTAAAAGCAGTGCTCTATCTAAAAGCAAGGAATGACCGTGTGCATACTGAGGCACACTAAAGCTTGCTGAAGCTTTACTTTCCATGCAGTATTAGCAGTGCACACAAGGGCAATGTTTCTATTTTTTCCAGCAAAGTCTTGCCCTCACAAGCAGTGACTCTGCGTTTTTAACTCGCAAGGCACGAATCCAAGTGTGATCTCATGCAACTGTCAAACCTCTTCTAACAGAAAAAAGGCCTGTGCCAAGAACAGGTAGAAAAATTATAAATAACTCTCTCAGGAGTTGGTTATACAAGCAAAATATTTCCAGAATGTGTTTTTCCTACTTATTTTAAGGTTTTCAACACACAGAGACAGTTCAGTGTGCATCTGGTCTTTGTCACCAGAAAACACATGTTCATTTTATGTATGAAACACACAGCCAGTTGCTGCTGGAACCAGGACAAGCTGTGTACATTTGGCTTCACAGCTGAATTGAGGTACGATGCCCATCACTAACTGTAGAAGCAACCACCTGCCTAATAAATATTTTTAGTCTATGGTTTTTTTTTTTTTAGTACTCTTCACTGGAGCTTGCCTGTGCTGGTTTTACACCAAAAATACTTGTGTTTGTTCCAGCACAGGTGGTTTGAAGGGGGAACTGCAGCAGGTCCAAGGCTCTGCAAGGTGAGGGGAGGAGATGGGGAGCGCAGAGCCCACCCCTGCAGCCACCCTCTCACCTTGTTCAGCCTCGACAGGACGGAGAAAAACCTCTGCTTTGTCAGGCTGTTTCCCTGCTTCCATGGAAGGTGGCAAGAGCTTTGTTTACATTGGGATTGGCTTTCTGAAAAAAAACTTGAGGTTTCCACAATGTATTCGTCCTACTGACTGCCAGTTATTAGACAGGAAGATCTCCAAATGTCCCCACTAGTATGCCAGCAGCACACTCAGTAAGGATTTTTAACAGAGCCACAAGGGGTTTTCACTTCAGTGTCAGGGATAGGGGTGGTTTGTCTTAGCACAACCCATGCAGCCACCACAGCGACAGAGCCTGGCAGGAGCAGGTCCACCAACTGCCACCATGTCACCACCGGACATGGCACTTGAGCACCTACTTAAGTACTTGCCTGGATTAAGGCTCAGGCTGCTACAAAACCTCAGAAGAACAGCAAACTGTTTGAGAGGCAGGACATGAACACAGAGAGGTCATTTTTCTGAATATGGACTGACTGGTTGGAGGACAAAGGCCCATTTCACCCCGACACACCCGCACGAGAGCAGCTGCAGAGCCTGGAGATCTCCAGCCTCAGCTCATCCATATGCCACGAGGGATCTTTCATGTTGTGTGAAGTACACCAGAAACCCCAACACCTAATACAGTCATAGATATGATGCAGTTTTAGGGTTGGAGTTGAGAAGATCACATGGAAATAAAAAGGTTACCTGTGCAAATTTAAAAGCACTGATTTCCCAAGAACATTACCTGTGACTTGCAAATACTACAGTTTATACACATGGGTACGAGGAAACAGCTCAGGCCCTGCGCTGAAGTGTAACTCTACTACAGGTGAGGTACCTACTACTGCCCTCAGAGGCAGAATGAAAGCCTAATGTCATTAACATTACATCACTGACACTGTTTCAGGCTCTATGAAGGTATAAAGAATGCTGATCAGACTCTCCCGCATTAATGTTTAGGGCAGAATAACCATGTCCTGCTACAGCCCACACAGTGCCCAAAATAAGTTTTGCCCGTTTATACAGACACAAACTGCAGTCCTGACAGAACACCCCGATGGAGTAACACTGAGCTACAGGTGGAAAGTTTTGAGACAGTAAAGCTGGAGGTCTTCAGTATGTTACAGTGACAAAAAGAATGCACACAACCACAGCAAAACAGCTATCAAGAAAACCCTGGGAGTTTTTTAGGTTTAATTCACAACATTTAGTCTAGAATATGCCTGGTTACCTTGGGAGTCACTAAGGTTTAAGTACAGAGGTAACCATAGTAGCTAAATAGGCTTGAAGTGAAGATAAAAAGAAGGTGGGAAGCTTCTTGCTCAGATTTTTACCCCATTGGCAGAAATGCCATCACTCAATTACTACAGAAATATTGTAGGTATCTTTCTAGGGTTTTTTTTAGCTCACCATATGCTCACCAACAGGACATTCACCTTAAACACATCTCCAAGAGGCAGCGGATGCACCAGAGTAGCCTGGGAAGTTGACATTAGTGCCGCTCCTCCAAGTCTGAGGAGCTACAGGACTAAACTCACTTTGTCTCCTCACGCACTGCTGCTGTTAACTCAAGTCAGTGGACGTGCTTCCCTGGGGACACCAAAAGATCTGCTGAGTAATCTCTGAACCAAACAGGCAAGGTAACAAGATGAGTCTGAATTCCTGTCTTTTTTTGGGACACCTCCCTTCCTATAGGCACTTCTCCATGGCAATAAAGACATGAACAGAAATTACTGCAATTTTTTGTTCTTTCATTTCATTATCAGACAGCAGAAGCAGAAATAAACTGATCACTCTGGGAGGTGGGAAGCTCTAGATGCTTCCTTGGGGGCAGAAAAGGGCTGGGCATGGCTTTCTCATGAACTTTGCCAAAAATGAGTCCAATGTTCTTCAAATGAAATCTGCTGAAAGCCACACAGCAAGTACCCTACGGAGCACTTTCAGACTGGCAGATTAGGTTAAGGAAAATTTCTTTGCTCTGCTGAAGCTCTGTACAGAAATTAGTCTTGAAATAACTTACAGGCCTGGTCCTGATTTTTTATATCATTTCATGTAATGCTGTGCTCCTGGTGAGGTCTTCAGCATGTTATAGAATGGTTTACTCAAATAAGAGAGGATAAAGGCTAGGAGTGTATGAAAAGGTGCTTGCCCCTTGGACTTCTGAGCTGCATGTTCTGCAGATTTAAAGTAAATATTGCCTATGACTTCCATTACCAGCCACCATGACAAAATTCACTGCAAGATGCTGAGCAGTCAGTCAGTGATCTCTCAGTCACTTAAAATATGCTTGTTTGGGGTTTTTTTTGTAGTTTCACTGACTATGGATGAGACAGATTTTGTTTTTCAGGAAAACCAAGTTGCTTGTATATCATATCCACTAACAAACAAAATAAAAATAGAAGCCTTAGCCTAGAAAAACAAAGGCTGAAAGGGATATATGACTGATCTTTAAATAAATCAGGAGAGTAAACATCACAAAACAACTAAAGATCTGTTTGGTACAAGAATAACAGGTGCAAGTTTGCCATAAATAATCTAGAAAAGTGAAACAGTTTCTTGAGCCTTAGTTCTCAGTTGAACAAAAGAGGCTCCCTGTAGGAGCAGTAAGGGTAGAGCTGACCAGTGTCCTGGAAAAATCATATATTATCTGCAGAAAGTAACTTCACTGAGCATATGCATAACTATCCATATGTCCCCTTGTTCAGACACCAGAACACAGTCCAGTCCACACACTTGTTAATATGCAGCTTCCAACACTGCACCGAACAGGGCTGTTACCCAAATTAATACAATCTATGATGCAAAGTAACAGCTAGCAATAATGCTTGGAATATTTAACTCAAAGCTAACTTAAATAAAATACAGAAAATAACACTCCTTAAATCTGAGCCTTGCTTTGTTGAAGTTATTAGAGATGTCTGCAGACACTGTCATGAACATGTCCACCTGCAAGTTTAAGACACTGACAAAACACTTTTAAAGTGAGAAAATAAAATTTTAGGCAAAATCATTTTCCATTATCAATTCTGGTTGATCTCTGTTGCGTTTTCAATAGCCCACTGGTGGAAAACACCTACAGTAGAAGCAGAAAGTTTCTTGGCCAAACCCTGTTTCCTGCAGCACAATCTACAGGTAGCAGGAGTGAAGGCAGGGCTGAAAAAAAGACCTTTATAAAGCTTATTCTGCTGAGCAGATGCTAGCTGGGGAAGTTTTAGCACATTCTGAAATCTCCAGCTTTACAAACCCACTTGTGTTTGCTTGAGTAGCACCGAGCAGCTGCATCACTGGCAAGGATTTGGCCTGTGGCAAGAAAAATGTAAGGTCATCAGTGAACAAGTACATGTAGGATTATTGCACTCTATGTTGATATACAGGCACTTTATTTCTGGAACACTGTAACCATTCTGCATCTAGGATTTTAAAAAGTATGTATCTCACTTCAGTTTGATATGTCACTTTAGCCTTTTTAAGGGAGAAAGGGCAGTAGCTATTGGTCTAATTTAAATAAATTGTATTCTGTCCAGCTGAAATGCGGTACTGTACTCAAACTGAACCTGGTCAGCATACTTTGTGAAATAAACCAAGGAAACATTAGTGGCAGCAAGTAGTCTCATTCATAAAATTATTTCTGCAGCTTTGCAGTGCCCCAGAGCCTCGACAATGTGCTGGGCCGTTTGCTCACCGGTGACTGGCAAGGAAGGGTGTCCCTCACTGCCCCGCAGCCCCATCTCCTGCGGCTTTGGGGCTGTTTTGTGTAGGTCTCCAAGCCAGAAATTCAGCCTGACTCAACTTAGTTCATGAGATATTAAAAAGCTGCAAAGATGGTATTTACTGCTCATGTTCAGCTTCCAGAAAAACAGAAAGCTACTAGGCAAGGGGGCTGGAGCTCTGTCAGAGCGTGGCATTGCCACAGAAGTGACAAGAGTTGGTCACGCTGCACAAGGGGACACATGAAAAAGCAGTAAGATTCGCTTCTCAGGTTGATTTCTTGAAACAGGGTTTTGTCCCTCAATTTGCTTTAAATAAGACTGGCTTCAACAGGAAACTAGCAGCCTCTCCTTAGGGATACCAGACTAGAATAAGCAGTCACAATACATAAAACAGGACAGCCAAACTGAGGTGGCCAGCTTAGCTTCTGCTCTTGCATACTTATACAATTTCTTAATTCAAAACATTGTAGACAACAGGGAGGTTGTTTTATTAAAAGCCACATACACTGGCAGTCCTCACATACATATGCACAAAGGTAATCAAACTCCTAACAGCAGTGACAAAGCTTGCCAAGTTATGCTCAGGCTTTGGAACCCATCCACGGAGTCATAACTGGAAGGCTTGTGTGAGGAAAGAGGCCGAGCAGCACCCCACAATGCAGATGAATGATGTTACTGTAGTCAGCGGTGTCCCAAGGGCTATCACAGTCTGCTGCACACCACGAACAGGCTGTGAAAGCCTTCACCCATTCCTGTGCTTAGCAAATACACTCATGAACTGTTAGGTAACATTAATGAAGCATTTTTTAGTGAGAAAATGGTGAGGAAAAGCATCCAACCATTTCTAGTGGCAGTTGTGGTAGACAGATTTATATCCTCTTATTATGTTTTGTTGTTTGGGTGGGGGTTTTGGGGGGATTTTCTTTGGGTTGTTTTGGGGTTTTTTTGGTTTTTTTTAAAAGAAAGCTCACATTTAAGAAAAACAGAACTGAGGCTTTGTCTACATCAGAGTTTTGTCCTGAAGCAGCAAAATCCAACTGAAATCACCACCCCACTGAAGTTAGAAATGGCACCTTTAGACTACATTTCTTGTCCAGACCATTCCCAAATGCACTCATTGCCCAAACCAATATAGAAATTCATTCTGTGCGTGCTCTGGTATGCAGTCAAATCCCAGTATAACCTTACTTGCAGCACAGAGAAGCCAAAACTTCTTTAATACTTGGTGGTGACTGCACACATCTAATACTGGACACTTCTCAACCTTTCCAGAGATGTCACAAAGTAAAATGCAATATAGAGATTGCAAAGGGTGCATGTAAATCCTGTCCCCACCAGGAAGTCAGTTCGGTTCACTAAGCTGACAGGAAGAAAACAAGAGCAAGAAAACCCACGTCAGACACTTGAAGGGTATCCCTCAGACACTGAGGGATCAGGTAAGCACCAAAGCCACCACCAAGAGCCTGCGACAGCATGTGGCTGCAAGTGGAAAAGAGGAGGGAAAACTGAAGCCTGATCTGGTTAGATCAGAGCTCCTTGTGCCAGGCACACGCGCGCGTGCAACGCGGATCATGAGGCGCGCCGCGGTTTCGCCTGGTTTCAGCTCGTAGTCTGCTGAACAGAGATGTTCCCCCAGCCTCTCCTTTGGCCTCGACCGCGTTCACTCCCAAGCAGCATCTGTCAAAGCCATTATTTTTAAGGGCTGGAGCTGAATCCTGCCTCACATCAAGTTCAACAAACGCTGATGCCAGCTTCCCCACGTGTCTGAGGTGTGCACACCCCAGCACAGGGGCACCGATGGTTTCCGTAGGCACCGGTCCCCACTGTGGCGAAGGCCACAGGAGAGAAGTACTTGGGGTTGTTAGACAGTGGCACTTTCTTTAGGGACACGGAAAATACCCTTCTCTCCCTAGAAAGGCTGCAGAGCCCAAATAGCTCAAGCTGCTGATGCACTTAAACTCCCTCATACTTACAAAAAAATGCCTTATGCTGACAAAGGGACGGACAAATTTCCCTCAGCCTACAGTACTCTTCCCTTGCCTCGTTACCCTGAGGTAGAAACATTTGTCTGATCCCTCAAAACCACCAAACAGCCTGTTTGGTAGCATCTGTTATGTAGCTGTTACTACCATTTTCCCAGCTTTTGCTTTCCAATAAAAACACTGCCACGCTAGCAGTGCTGCTTGGAGGAATCTCCATCTGCGTGATGTGACCACAGCGGAGAACACACTGACCCCAGGACACCACGTCCAGAGTCCACTGCACAAGCTCCTGCCAGAACAAAGGCAGGATCCGATTCACTCGTTAACCAAGAGCTAATTGGTTGTTATCCAGCCACAGCACACTGAGGAGACACAGAGACCTGAAGTTCTGTGTGTTGCAGCTAGGACTGTGGACATCTGGCCTTCACCATGCTGGAATCCAGATAGTGGCATGTGCATGAGATATATTTAATGGACCCTCCCAAAAAAAAAGAGGAAGGAAGGATAACACACCCTCCTTCCCTACCTCAGCCTGAAACTATAGCTCTTTTCTCCTCAGTTTATCAGCTCAGGTGACAGCTACATAAAGACACTTCAAGAGAAGCTACATATAGGGTGAAGTGAACTTTTTCCCAGGAAGCTCTAGATCTAGGTCATCTTGCTTCTTTTGGGAAGGTGGAAAAACAGGTTACTCACTGAACAAGAATACAGTTTATAGAGGAAAACAAAGATTACCTGGAGCATGAAATTTTGTGTGAATAGTATTTCTTCTTTCCTAAAGGATTTTAAAAATAAAACTAATTAGTCATTAAGCATTGTGTCTCTGAGAACCTGACTCCATCTACTGTCAATCAAGAAACCCACTGCATTTACAAAAGGAATGGGCATTCTTTGGTAAACATACTTTCAGCAGTTTAACCACACAGTAAGACAATTTAAAAAAAAAAAAAATTAAAAACTCCAGAGAGTTTCCCTAAATTCAGACATAATGTAAAATCCCTCTTTGCATCTCATTTTTGGTTCTTATTGATGACTAGCTGGAAGGATTATATACAACCCAGCACAGCTCCAGGTGAGTTACTGTATGAATCCCCTCCAGTGGATTCAGTACAACTTCCAGCTGAGGGCAAGGAGGGGAGCAACTGAGCATCACGCTCAGGTTTGGGCCAAAGGCCATCATCTAACTCAGTCCAGCTGCTGGAGGGCACCCAGCCATCACAGCCACTGCAGCATCACGTGGATGCCATTAGCTGATGAGGTTTGTTTCTACCAGGGCAGACAGAGGAGTTTTCTTGGCTCAGGACACTACCTATGCAGTGCTTCTTACTAGTTTCTGATTTGCAGATCCCTAAAAATTTTCAAGTAGATGTGTGGAACTGCATTCTCAGTTTACTGACTACAGATGGGATTTTATTAGCTCTTGTGAACACCATAAAAACAGCCCAGCAACAACTAAGAGGTGAAAAAGCACTGACCTAGAAAAGAATTAACAGTTAATTTAAGTATTTTTGCTTCAATTTTGAAAGTTATATTATTTCCTTCCAAGAAGGGCAATGTAACTTTCAAGGATGCCGCTCTCTGTGGGATGATCCACAACTGCCTCAAGGTCTCCAAATACATAGATATAACACGACAGAACCCTGTGAAGCAGCCACTAAAGCAATGACTTGGTCGTATTTCTTAAGCTAAACTGAGGATATATGGATGCAACTACAATGTAAGTCATAATACCTAAACAGAAAACAACCGAGAGAAAGCCCCAAACATCAGAAACTGGCAATGGCAGTTAAGCATTGCTCTATACTATTATAGAGCATAAAATACAGTCTACAGGTGTTAAAATATTAATTTCAGTGTCTTAACTAAATTTTAATTTAGAGCATTAGTTTGCTGATATGAGCCTTTTATATAGTTTCCACTCAATACAGCAGTTAACCACGTTCTGTGAAGCAACAGTACAGACAAAACCAGTTTAGCAGTTTAGTTATGTCTGTAGTCAAGCAATGCTTGCACCTGTTTGCTCAGATCCTGAGAGTAATCCCTTCTCCTTCTGAACTTTAAATAAAATGAATTTATTCAGGCAAAATAAATACTGGTCTTAATACATACTGCAAAATTATACTACGTCTGAAGTATAGATTGACAACCGTGTTAACAAAATGCTGTGATTAACTTCCAGTGCACAGAACAAACACTGTATCTGAGTTTAATTACAATGATGAATAAAAGTCAGACACAGGCATCATCCCAGAGTAGTCATGCATTATGCTGTCCCATAGATACCAAAATAATGGAATCTGATGCACTTTGATCTCTTAGATAAGTCTCCCACAGCTCTGAAACAGAAAGGGCAAGAGCACCCAGCCTCATCCAATTCTGCAATGTTCGCACACTGAGTCATAAGAGATCTGTATCCCCCACTACCAAGATGCATCTGATGGGAATAAATAAAGTCAGATAAATACTGCTCCGTTTCTTTCTGGCTAGAGTTTGTATATAAATCACCAGGAGAGCCTGTGACAATGGCGAGGACTACGGGGAAACATTAAAGTATATATAGTATACTATGTATAACTAAGTATATGTAACTATGTTATAGACACATTTCTGGGTTATATTCTAGGCTGACTTTTTTTTAAGCTGTTTTGCTATGACAAAGATTATAAACTGGTGGTATCTGGTAAATTTAACAGTTTAATCATGGCTGCAGCATAGCAGATTCCTTGCTTTTGTCTAAGCCAGCACTGAATAATTTTTTGCTTACCACTGGATTTTCACACAACTTCATTAAATGTTATAAATCATAAACCAGGAGTTTCCTTGATGCTTCTAATGGTACATGGGCTAGCTATAATCCCAAACTCTGGAAAACAAAACACTGTCAGCCAGCTGAGATTTGTCTTTGACTAAGAATGAGGTTGTCTCTGCATGAGCATTGGGCCTTGGAGTTCAGCAAAGTATATGAAAGGTCTGCTTCTGAACTATGCCTGTAGAAACAGAAATTGCTCTGAGTGGGGAAAAAGCAGATGAGAGGACATAGAGGCCTCTCTAGCGTCCAGAAAATACGATCAAGGGAAACAGGTTTTGGTATTGCAGGGATAATAGTCTGCACACTCATAGCTGCATGCTGGGGCTAAGGGAGGAACTGAATTTCCTGAGTCACAGTTTCTCTGGTTCCTCCCACAGTTTCAGTCCTCCCCCAGGCACCTCAGGTCTACATCATCCCTAAACTAAACCAGTGGCTAAAACAGAGGCAAGATGAGAACGCTCAGAAACCAGCCCAGCCTTTGATACGGCGGTACGCGTGCGCACACGCGTGTGAAGCGGAGAGTATGCACAAGCCTTCTGGCGGGTCAGCAGAAATGCCCGATGCAATGAACCAGCTGGTTGTGATTTGGCTGACGCAACTGTGGTTGAAAGGATGGTTCTTTTATCTCCTTCTCCAGTTGCTGCACGCATCTGCTGTTCGTCCGTGTCACTGCGCGTGGATCGTGGCCCAGCAGCTTTTATGCCACCAGCATTCCGACTTTCTTCTTCACTGATGAGAAACAGAGCAGCCAGCAGATTCCTATGGAGGGCTGGTAAATAAAACAACCACTCTCTGTAACTGTTTGGTCTCTTGGAAATTCTTTCATTAGTTCATAGGAAACTCAGAGTTGATTTGCTTCAGCCCATTCCACAGATCATTATCTCTTCACAGAACTAGTTTATTTTCCATGGTTCAAAAACCCAAGTCCAGATGTACGGCCAGCAACAGCTGCTGATCACAGAAATGAACCAGTGGTGCATAAAGAGCTTCCTAAAGACACGGTGGTCCTAGATTTTGGGGAGGGCAGCATTGCTTGTTTGGGTTGGCTTCCCTGAAAGAATGCACAATCTCCCAGCATAACAAAGATTCATCATCCTGATTAGGCAAGATTTCTTACTACCACCTCCGTGGCCTCTTCGTTCCCACTAATCGAGCATCTGGAACTCATGCTGCCAAATAAATGCTGAGCTATCAGATTCCAAAACAGATTTTAGGAGACTTCTCTACTGGCTTAAACAGATCTTCTGATAAAACTCCATCTCTACAGCAGCAGGTTTGCCGTAAATTCCTGCAGAGGTTCATTTTATAATGGAGGAATACTACTTTATTAAAATCAAATTATCATGGAACACTTTACAAACAAGAATTAAATTACTAAGCATGCCTGCACTAAAGATAAACTTTATTACTCCTTTACTCCTCATTTTACAGTGAGGAAACTAAAGCACAGATCACTTAAGTGATTTGCTATGAGTTACAAACTAAAGAGAAGACTGCACTAAGAATTACCAATACTTATGCTAGGGCTGCTAGAGAGATTTGTTTTGGTAGATTTTGGGAGCTTTGTTTAGTTTCGGGGTGTGGTTTTTTTATTGTTGAAGTCCACAATGCAGTTTTACCCAGCAAGAGGCTACACAACAACTCCAGCTCTGCTGGGACAGGTCGCTGCTGCAGCTGGCCCCCAAGAGGCTGGCAGAACAAGAAGAAAGATAGCTTCTTCTACCAAAACACATCCTACCTTCAGGAAGCAAGACACATCTTCACTTCTGAGACCTTCACAACATCAGGGCAAATTTTTCTTGTGGTCTAAATCAAGACTGAACCTTGCTTTGCCTTTTAGAGTTAAAGGATGGTAACTCTTCAGCTTTTTCCCCTGGAGAGGTTTTATTCTAACTCAGCCATGACATCCCTAAAAACCTACTCATTTTGTAATTCTTCAGTCTCTTAGGAACTGTTTCATCAGCTCATAGAAACACCACAGCTGATTTGCTTTAGTCTATTCCACAGACCATTACCTCTTCAAAATATAAATACGTTTCTCTCTGTGTGTCTGTGGGGAGGCAATAACAAGGACAAGCACAAAGACTGGAAGACACAGGTCTCTCACAAGCAAGTAGTATTATTTTTAGTTTCTTGACCTTACTTTCTGCAACCAGTTTGACTACAACCATTACCTGGGTCTGCAGAAGTGTTCATTAAACCGAGCTTCTTTCCTTTAAGTGAAGAGGGACATGGCCAGACAGGGAGGGACATTGTATAGCATCTTGATCCAACTTAAGACATTTCCTGCTGAAACCCATGTAAAACAGCAAGCAAGACTCCATCAAATATGCTTATAAACATATCCTATTATTTACAAAATCCTTCTTGGAAAACCAAGGCCAAAATGGATAGAAACAGATCTTCACCAATTGCCGACTCAATAACACTGAGTCTAGAAACTGGCTGTAATTTTCATAATAGAAGGACGATAACAGAGAATTTGAACACCAGCATACACTTCCCATTTCCTCTAGCCATGTCTAATGAATATTTATAACCAACTGGAGTTAAGAATCTACTTTAAGCAGGCAAAGAATTACAATATTCAGCCAATATTCATTAAAATATTCATTAAAATCAGTTTATGAATGGATATTTTCAAGATTAAAGTTACCTAACTGTGTGACACCATCTGGTATCCTTTATTTTCAGGTTTGCCTTCCTTTCTCTTTTCTCCTCCTGCCTCCCCAGCTTTTGTCACTCGCAAAAGGGAAGTCAGCACCAATCATCCAGCCTGGCAGGCTATGCTGAAACCAGTGTGCATTAAGACAGGAAATACAGGTGCACAGTTTTTTCTAACAGTTATCTAGAAAGGAAGTTAGGCTCAGCACCCTCAGGAAACTTTCTGTCTAACACTGATCATCAGCAACAGAATTCTCTAGACAACTTGCCAAGTTCTTCAGATGTGGAAGAAGTGTCATGGCATACTGTCCACTAACCAAATAACCTCGGATGCTATTACAGTGAAGTGCATAACACATATATCTCATGACTGTCTGGATAAATGAACTGCTTCTCTCTATATAGATGTTAAAAAATAATTTTTAAAAAAGGGTTTATTATTGCTTTACACATACAAACAATTTACCAGAACTGTACCATAAGACATGCAGGGCTTACAGATTTTCTGAATGCGGCCATCTAAATTGTATCACAACTATTTCTCAGGAATGACTTTATCACTTAATGCTTGGTCTTTCAGAGTTAGAGACATTATTCCAGAATACTACCATAGCACTTGTACATTTCTCAGCAGCAGTTATATAAGGTAGCTTAAGCAATCATAATCTTGAACAGAAGTAAACACAAAACACCACCAGCTTACTCTACCATTTCTCATCCACGCAGCACACTCCCAGCTTCAGCTCCTCTGTCATTCTCTCTCCTCGCTGAAGCTGATCTCCACCTAGGGCACTGCTGCCAGAAGGCACTAGCCACCAACACACCAACAGACACTCTTGTTTGAACCCCTTTGAAGTTTCCACCAGACTGAGGAACCGTGGACTGGAGTGGTATTTCAGTTCACATCCACAAACGCAACTGTAATTCATACATGTCATCACTGAGAAGTGGAGCACAAGGAGGGAAAAGGGCATGATCTGCATAGGCAATTTTAAAATATACTCCTTTCCCTTACATGAAAGGAAACTTACTCGTTGGTTTGCTTTTTTCCATGGGTAGCTTTCTATATGTAATGTTTTCCCATCACATACTTCCTCCTCTTATGCTGTTCCAACATATACCAAAAGCTCCAGCTTTGCAAAACCACTCAGTGTTAAATTATAACATGTTATATACTACTGTAGTCTTCCTTCTTGTACAATATGCACAATCACAGATGATCAGTCATCTCATTTGTGGCCCAAGATAATTTTGTATGGATGTTTCTATAAATGGGTGCAACTCCAATATCAGAAGTAATCTGGTTTGCAATTTTTAATGATATAAATTACCATGCCTTTGAAAAGACAGCATCAGAACACCGATGCAATACATTACCTAAGCCATGACGACGGTATAATAAAAGCTTTGTTCCTCTGTTGAGCAAAAGACACCCAGCACATGCTTCCACATGTGTAAGTGGGTAAGTTCCACACAGAAACACAGTGGACTATTTCAAGAAAGTTTTCTGACTGTTCAAACCAGGGACTTCTTCAGCATCTGGGATAAGTAAATAGTCTAGGGCTGCACCTACGGCGCTACACTCAGGCTGAGAGGATGCTGGAGAATGGCTTACTATGGACCTAGGGCACCATCACCACAGGCTGCTGTGCCACCTCCCTGAACTGGGGACAGCTGGAACAAAGCACAAGAAGACAGATGGATGGGGACGAGAGTACAACGCATACAGGTGATGCTCAGTTAATAGAGGAGGACAAGGAGGCTGTTGCAGCAACCTCAGTTTAAGAGAAGCCGTGAGACACCCTAAATTGTGCTTTCAAAACTTGCTGTCCCCACCAGCTTTTGGAAGATTATGGGAGCATGACATTGGGTTAAGCTCATGTTTGTGACCTCTCATCTCATTTTGTGCCTACAGCCTAATCAAAGGAACGTCCAATTCAAAAGGTTTTATTAATCCCTCTAAACAAAAAATTAAAAATTTTATTAAAAAATCCACTAGATTCACTGAAACATTTTATCTGGGCCTGCAAGACAACACAGGGCAGTACCAAGTACTGGAGCACGCTTTGGATCTCTTCAGGTAAAGGGGTAAAATATTTTATTAGTCTGTCTGCCACATCAACATATCAAACGTGCTTTTATTAGTTCAGTGCCAATATCAGTAACTTGTGCTTATTTCTCATGCATTTATCTTATTAATTTAGCAAGTGGTACACATCTTTTTTAGAAGACTGCAGTGTATTTTGTCCAGAGTAGTACTTTTTAGAAACTTAAGGAGAAAAGATGTAAAGTATTCTGTACTCCACTGTGAAAAATTTCAAAGTTTAATAAATTGGGAAATTATGTCCTGCAACTATTAAGGAACTACTTAAGAACAGAAGTAGGAGACAAGGATTAAGCAAAGGGGCACATCTGTTCTGCAAAATAAAGTCTTTGAAAGGAACTATTAGAAGTAAGAGAAACTGGAAAAAACAGTGAACTTGTACAGAAAAACAGTAGAAGGCATACTGCCAACAGATGGCAAAGAAGTCACACACAGAAAAGGAAAACAAACTTGAAAGCAAATTCTGTTTTGAGGACTTGAGAAAAAACAAAACCAAAGCTAACTCTTTCCTAATCACAGATTCACTGGTTAAAAATGGAGTTGAACGTGCTTAGCACTTAGACAGAGTTGTAATTTCTGGGTTCTAAAATGGAGGCATCCAAAATTAGCGTCCGTCTATGAAAGTGTTGGTCCACTCTTGAAATCTCTTCCCTTCCCCCTCGCCTCACAAACACACTCTTTTTTTGGTGTGTTTTAATTATTTCCCACATTAGCTGTTAAGCTTGATGCACTGGAAAATAGCTGATGCTTTAATGGACCACTTTCTCATTAACTCAGTTTAAAAAGATGTTTCCTCTTTGAAGCCTTTCTGCTGTAGCTTTTAACACTTACTGCCACAGAAACTGGTATTTGCAGAGCCTCTGCATGGAAGTTATATTCCCCATTCCTCCATGTGTCCATACTGCCAATTCCATCTCCAATTTCATTTCTGGAAGCAGGAATTTCACAAAACCATTCCAATAGCACTCACTGACAAAAGAAATTTGACATGCAATACTGAAATGAATGTTGGGGGCAAATTTTGCAGTTAGAAATAAATAGGTAAATAAAAATTATGGTTTAACAAGATTCCCACATGGATGCCCATGGCACAATCCTGTCAGAACACAAAAAAGTATTTTCAATGTCAAAATAATACAGAAGTGAGATACAAGAGACAGAATAACTTTCTACAACTGTGTATCTTCACCCAACAAGCTTCCTTCTCCTAGTTTGCATACCTTGCAAGATCTATTCAGGAAGTTGACACATCATAGCTGCAAACCCCAGAGAAGCAAACATACCAGATTTTATTCTCTTCTAAAACATGTCCATTTTACGGCTGAAATTTCAGTACTTAGTTTGAATTATTAATCTCCTAGTTTCTTGCACACACTGCTATTTGCCACAAGCTAGTTTTCAAACTAATTTTATCCTTTTCCTTGCTTTCCTTCCTCAGGTCTGTGTATTCTCATATACACTCCAACTCTGGTTAAGACATTGTGAAAGAAATAATTACCACACACAAAGACAAAACTCCTGGATTCCCATTCGTAGCACTGAAAGTCAAAACGAGAGTGTGACCTATCACTAGCAAACACAATAACAGGGCATAAGGAATTCTCCACCTTTAGAGTCTGTCTTATGCATCTTCTAAACACAAAGCAATTCAAAATTATAAATCCTCTCAACCTCAAATGCTGCACAATATTGCAGGTAAGGCCTTTTTTTTTTTTCTTCTCAATCACAAACTATTGTGGTTCAAAATCTGTGGAAAGAGTAGCCTTGAATTTTGACTATATGAGACACAAAATATTACTTTTATGTGAAGCTTTAGGAATTGCTAGGATCAGTGGAGTGGCTTTCAGGACAGCCAGTGACATCGAGACAGCCAAGTGCCTCCGGGCACATCACCCAGTGCTGCACAGCTTTATTCAAATTAAGAAAGTTTTGCTATGAATACACTTACTCAATAACAGACATCTGTAAGTTCATTATTTTACTGTCTACTGTTTTGTCAGTCAACCATCTACACTTAAGAGCAAGAAGTTCTTCATCAAGGAAAAATAAATTGGAAAAAAAAAAAAAAAAAAAAGGCAGGAACAGAGGAAGAGGAGCTCTCTACACTGAAACCCACACAAGAAGGCCTGTACGGTGCGTATGCTTGACTCACAACTCTTACAAGAGCTAACAGGTAGTTTTCAAAAGTAAAAAAAAAAAAAACAAACAACAACTCCACAGGTCTTCCCAGAATCACAGATGCCAATGCAACAAACGGCACAAATAGTCAAACTTTCTATGTTGATTTGACAAAAATAGGATGCGTTCCTAAACCACGTGGACAAGTCGGACTTAATTTAGAACAACACAACCTTTAAAAAAAACTTAATCTGCCACCAAGCACTTTCTATTTATTGAACTTCAGCAGATGTAGTTTAGAAGTCAGGAAAAAAAAAATTCAAAATCTCCACATCAGGAAATTTATCCTAATGTCAAGCTTTTGCACCCAAACAAAACAAACAGCTACACACTACCCTGCAACCCCAGCGCTGCTCCACTGCGCCAGCGAGGGCTGCTACGTGTGGGGCTTCTCCAGCACTTCAGGGGCTTCCTAACAGGGCTGTAATTCTCGAACTCATTAAAGCATTTGTAGATTACACGTCTGCCTGGTTAAATACTTCCTGCAATTTTGTCAATTATACGCCAAGGTCTGCAACTACTGGATGACTCCCATCCTCGAAAACAGAGGGCTCTCAAGTCACCCTCCAGAATTTGTGTCTCAACTGTCATTTCTATAGATTTCTCTGGAACACATCCAATTCTCCCAGACAGGAAAATACTTTTAAAACGTGAATAAAATGTGCAGTTATACCACTAGGATTTTTTTTTTTTCTTCATTTTTTAGAGCTGTACCACCGTTTACTGCAGCTTGTTTAGGGCAATATACGTTTCTATAGATAGGGATGGAGATCACAAGGAGCAGACCAAGTGCAACCCCAAGTTCAGCCTCCATCCCTCCCCGGAGCGGGCAGAGGAGGGCTTCACATTCACCACCGCCATGGCCACCCGGCACCAACGTTATCCTCCGCTCTGAGGGGAGATAAAACAAAACACCTGCCCTTTTTTTTTTCTCTCCTTTTTTTTTCCCCCTCACAGATTCGTCATCAAGATGTCAGTTAACAGATCCTCTCAGAAATAACCCAGCAGTGGGGAACACGGCCCTGCTGGTGCCCACAGCACCGAGGGACACAGGATCCGCAGCGCCGGGGAGGGAGTTACCGGGGATCGGACGCTGATAAAATCACGGGAGCGGATCCCGAGCGGTGGCGAATGCGCCCGGACAAAGCCCGTGCAGTGCAGGCGCCCGCGGTCCCTGTCCCCGTCCCGGAGCGTCACCCGCACAGCGCAGCGCCAGACGCTGATGTCACCGCCGGCGGGCAACAAAGGACGCGGCACCGGCCGGGCGGCCAGCGCCGGCCCTCCGCCTCCTCCCCCGGGACCCCACCGCCGCCCCCCGCCCGGCGCTCCCCGCTGGCGGCGGCCGCCGGAACCTCGCCTCCCGTCTGCCGAGAGGCCCGAGCGGTGAGACTGGAAGAGACAAAGCGGCTTCCCCCCCCGGTACGCCTGGGCGGAAAGGGAGAGGTTCGGGCAGCCGCCCAGCGCAGGAGCGGCGGCGAGGGGGGGAATCGGCGGCGGCCCCCGGCCCGGCCTGGCCCTCAGGGCGAGCGGCCTGGCGGCTGCTCCGCGCCGCGGCCCCCGCGCCCCGCTGCCCCCAGTCCCTCTCCGGCCTCCGCTCTCCGCCGCGCCGCTCCCCGCCCCCTCCCCTACCTGATATGGCGGCGGCGGCTCCTGATCCGGCTCAGCCCCGTCCCCGTAGCTGGCTCTGTCCGACTGGGACTCGTGGAGCAGCGAGATGTCATCCGAGGTGGGGGACTTGAGGCAGTTCCCCATCTTCCCCCCGGGGAGCGGGGCTCCCCCTCCTCCTCCGCTGCCTCCTCCTCCTCAGGGACGGACCGCCAGCCCCCGCCGGCGGCGGCTCCGCGCCCTCAGCCTCCCCGCCGCAGCGCGTAGCCCGCAGCCGCCCCGCCGGGGAGGCTCATGCCAGCCCCGGCCTTAAGCGGCTTAACAGCAGCCCGGCCGCTTCCCGCCCGGCTCCGCGGCCGCCCCGACCCCCGAGCCGGGGGGGCGGCAGGACTGGCCTCCCACCCCCCGGGGGGCGGCGTGGGGCAGCGGGCTCCGGTGGGTGCGCCCGCCCCGCGGCAGCCCGGCGCTGTTCTGCTTCCTGGTCACCAGCTCCCTGCGCACTGGGCTTTGTCGCACAGGCCGCCCTGGCTCCTCCTCTCACCCCTCCCCGCCGGGCCAGGTTAGCAGCCGCCAGGCCCCACTCCGCCGCGCCCGGCCCCGGCCCCGCGGCGGGGGGAGCCCTACCCGCCCCCGGCGGGACAAGGCGGAGCGGGGCCGGAGTGCGGCCTGTCCGGCTGCCGCCGCCCGCGGGGCGGTGGTTGCTCCCCCCGGCCCCCAAAATGGTGGGTGCCGCTTTGCTCCACGCCCGGGAGCGCTCTGTTTGTGTTTGTTTTCCGGGCATGGCGGCCCGGCCGGGGCCGAGGGTCTGCCCGGGACCGCGGGGGTGGCCCAGGCGGCGGTAGCGGGGCTACGGTCCCTCCGCCGCGGCTGCAGGGAGCCCCCGTATCCCCCACCCCACCCCGGCTGGTGGAGCTCCGGCTGAGGCCAAGTGTCATTCCCGGGCGTGTGTTTCCCCCCAGTTGTTGGTCAGAGCGGAAAGTGGGGTTCCTCTGGTGCTTATCGCAGGCATCACCGGGGTGGACACGGTTTGTAGTTGTAGGGGCAGGGCAATGAGCCCCGAACGTGGAGCAAGAAAAGCAACAGGCACTTCTGGTATCACTTTTTTGTGTTCCTGAAGGTGGCCGTCAGGCTTTTTGCGTGATAAGCAGATGCTAAGGTAAAACCATGTATTTAGCTCCCTTTTTTTCTTCATCAAAAATTGTTCATGCTTGGATGTAAGTGTAGATAAATGCAAATGTAAAGAGAGTGAGTCCCCTCTTTCAGTGTGTTAACATGCTAGCACAGACCCAGCCAGAGGGGAATGACATTTTTTTTCCTTTATCTGGGACAGTTCCTCAAAATCCCTCCCAGACTTTCAGATTCAGACCATGAAATATATTTTTAAATCCATTAATGTTACAGTATTTTTTAAAATGAAGTCAATTTGGTGCAAATTAGAGCAGCTAGAAAGTGTGTTCTGAAAGCAGTACACCATGGCTACCTTTCATCACGGAGTGCTGATCCATGTCAGTCCTGGTTTGCACTGGAGCTGCCATCTTGGGTCAAAGTATCTACAAACCAGTTGCCCACGGTGACTTCTTTGGCTCTACAACCTTTACTTAAGCATTTGACAGGCCCTGCGGTGGACCTCGCAGTTTGGGAACAGACTTGCTGATTATCCATGCGAGTTCTTTCTTCAGGATTTTATTTTATAACTATTTAGGAATTTTGGTTTGCTGCTTGGCAATGGATAACCTAAACAGCCCCAGTGTAAAATCTGTAGCAAGAGAAAAGTTGTTAGTGGCAATTATGGGGTTCAAACACAGTTTCAGGCTTCTCTAAGAAACTGAGAATAAAATTGTGCGTGAATTGCGAGCGTTGCTCGTGATGGAGAGGCTTTGCAATGGGCTGCTGTCATTAAGAATGCCTGCTGTACATGACTTGGTCATTTGGATGTTTGTCCTATGAGTGTGTTGGCTTGGTTTAATAGGAGAATTAGGCAAGCAATCATTGGAGAGGATTCAGGGAACCACTGCCTCACCCAGCTGTGATTTCAGGGTTAAGGCAATGTCCAAGCTGTCTGCTGTGAGAACCTGGTGGTGAGACTCCAGCTATGTTACTGGTATGTTCAGTTGTGCAGTGACAACATTGTGAAGAAGATCACTGGCAGCTAGAAAGACTTCCTTACTCAGCTGTCATTTCATGGTTTATTCTCTCTGTGGAGCTTGAGGCTGTGTCTTTGGTGTAGCTCAGTGTGGAACACAGGCATGTGCCACAGTGTGCCTTGCAGTCCTGGTCCTGTACAGTGTGCAGGTCCTGTGGGAGCACAGGGCTGGCTGCCATGCCAAGATCCCCTGTCTTTGGAAACCAGTGTGCCAGCCTACGTCTCAGGTCTCATCCTGATACGCAGTCAAGGCATAGCTGGGACCTTCTCTGGGATCACACGGTATAGATGTTGCTTTTATTTGCCTTGAGTCAGACCTCCAAAAGGATTAACTTCTAAGCCCAGTTAAAACTTCCCCCTTCATTAGGTATGGGATGCTGCAGATCTGGGCTCCATTTAAAAGATGAAGATTTATCAATACCAGAAGAGATCTGCTTTTCACGATGGACTCAGAGAGATGAGAGAGGAAGCAGCAGCTTGCATTTAGGTTTGCAACATGACAGGCTGCACCCATGAGGGGTCTGAAAGAGGAAGGGCTATTACCCGTCATTACTGGGTTCTTCGAAGTAGGAATGGTTTAAGCCACTTGTTTTTCCAGGCCACTTACTCCTCTTATGTCAGGTGGGTGGCTAGTAACAGATTTGCACCACCAGCTCAAAAGTTATACAGCAGTCTAGGAGATGCAGAGTGGAAAAATTCTTGTGTTCATAAAGGCACAAATGTTGTCTTTTAATATCCCCAGCTGTGCTGTGGTGTGACTGTGAGGCTACTTCTTTTGCTACCACATTTTTTGCAGCTTGGGAACAGGAAAGCAGCTGAAGAGCTTTTCAAGGTAGAGATTGGTTGCCCTCATTGCACAATAACCATTTGATGAGAGTCTTTTTTTCGAGAGAACACATGAGCTGTTTTCACCATTTCTTAGAATTAATTTACCGAAAATTGAACGGATCTGGCAGGCTTCGCTGTACCTGCTTTCTGTACATAATATTTCAAAGTACAGAGGCTGCTTAGAAGGGTCTGATTCTGTGGAAATAGTTACAGAGGTGATCCTTGCACATGCAGAATGGAAGAGGTGACTATGGAACAAATAAAGTATAGACTGAAACAAACCAGGCCCCCGTTTAGGAGCTCTTCAGGCTGTAGGAGGTCCTCGTTCCATACAGATTTGGAGGCTCACAAAGAAATTTTATAAGGTCCTTTTTTTGTGAGACGATGTGATTTTCACTGTTTTAGCAGAACCATAGGATAATTTAACCTATGGCTTCAGTTCTGTCTGGTTTTTATTTCTCCTGCTTAGTTTGGGGAACAAATAATTATCAGACTGGATTTTCTAGAGCCTTAAAATGATCCTATAGTTGGAACAAAGAGCCATGTGGTGGTTTAGGGCTCCATAGGTACTACTGGTAGAAAAGGTTAACGCAAATACAAAAATTTGTATCAGACTAATAGCAATACAAAACTGACAGCCTAAGTCCATGAAACCTTTTTTTTACCTATAAACATTGGCTATAATCTGTTGTCAGAATGCAGATGGGGGGAAGTCTGAAATTTGTCAGTGCACAGGATTAATATTCTGGTAGGTCTGGAGAGGAAAATGTCATACACAGGTCTGTTCTGACCATTTTTTTGGCAGCTAGCGTCTCCTGAGTGAAATGTATGTTTGAAAACAAAATGGAAATTCACTAGAAATGTTTATGTTTTGTTTTGGAAGTTTTTGATATGAGAGGATGCAAGTTACATGATGCTGTATTCTTAAGGCTCATATGAGCTAGCCAGGGATTATGAGCTGTCTTTCTGAAAGATCCCTTTCTTTTTTAGTTAAAAATCTAAAAACCATTGAGGATGTGAAAAGTTTTTCTTGTTAACGGTTTCTCTGCAAAATTGCCATAATAAATTGTCTAATTTATAGATAAAAGGTGCTTTGGTGACCTGGTTTTACATGATCCATGGTCAAGTCACTGTTGAACAATATTTTGGGTATGTTTAATGTGTCATGCTCAACAAAAGTTTTTGAAAGACCTTTTCTGTCCTCGGCATGGAAAAGTTTTTTCCCTTCCTTCTCTTCCATCAGGCTTGTTTTCCCAGCACTTATCATCTCCTATTATGTCTTATCTTTCTTCTGGATAAGATTCTTTTCTCAATGCATATGCAGAAGCCCAGTTAACTTCTGAGTGCAATCTGTCCATGCCATGGTACCACAGGTTCAGAGATAGCGCTGTTGGCTCAGGTAATGTTGGTGAATAAGACACATTACAATTTTAAAACCTTTTTCTGGAAAAAAGGGCCTTGTATGCCTCTGGAGAATGGAAGTAAATGACATTCTTCTATTATATATGTAAATCTGATTATGGGAATGACTGATTTAATTTATCTGGTTACAAAGAACATAGCATCTTCTGAAATGCATGTGATTATTTTTAATTTTGTTGATTTTAGCTGAACCATAGACATTTCTCAGTATATATTACAATCATATGTTGTTTTCCAAGAGAGAGTGAATGCAGCACTAGAAAGTGATTATGGAGCTAATATACTTCCCTGAAATGCACTTTGTGATGCAGCATTTTGCTCATGTTTCTATAAATTACTTAAACTTCTGCTTAAATTATTCTGATATTGCAAATACCACTTATATCAATCCATCCCAAAGATACTGTCTTGATAAGGATATGTTTTCTGTTATTGGCATAAATAAGTTCCCTTCCATAATAACTGTTTTCCCCACATCCAGGATGTTTTATTACCAAGGAGTATATTGTCTACCTGCTCCATGCACTGGGGCACCCACACTGTGTCACAAAAAAGAAAAAGGACTTGTATTTTGACATTAAAAACAAAACAAATAACAAAGCAGACAATCATCACACGAAAGTAAGCTCTTCAAATAAACCCTCTGTCACCCAGCTTCATGGTGAATTTTGTGTAGGAGTCAATTTTCCTTTTTCTCAGTGTACCACATATTACCACAGTCTCAACTTCCAAGAATGATCAGAGACCTAGAAAATATGATCTAAGAGGAGAGACTGAAAGAATTAGAGTTGTTTAGTCTAAAGAAAAGGAAAGTGTTGGGAAAAGTGGTAATGAGCTTCAAAAATGTGAAAGGTTCTCTGCAGAGAGAAGGAATATGTTTCTCTTCATGTTCAGTGGATCTAGGGCAAGAGGTGATGGACTTAAGGTAGACATTAGGAAATTATTTCAAACTGCAAAAGTAGTTTAGCACTGGAAATGATTACTGGGGAATCTCACTTACTGAAGGCTTTGAGAGGATTAGGTCAAATGTCCCAGGAATGGTTTTAGTTGCAGTAGATTACACACAGATAACCCCAATAGGTTCCAGGCTGGTTTATATTGGTTCGTTTCTCTCAGGTGATTTACAACAGATGCATTGCTGCTGTGTTACTTTAATGCTCACTCTTCCTTATATCCTTAGAAAATGCTAGAAAGAAAACATGGAAATAGGTAAAAAATTGAGTAAGTAGAATGGGTGGTGAAGTTCTCAATAGCAGAATATTAAGGAATCACAGTTCCTGCAGGATAGTTGTTGTGTTTGAGTGGGAGTGTGACTTAGTGACACGTCCCACATCCCTCGACAGGCTTTGGGATGCTTGAGTACTTGGCTGGTGTTCAACAAGTAGTGCATATTCAATACACAGAAATCTGTGTTTTAACTAATATTTTAAATTTTAATTTCATTTAAATAAATTTAAATTTAATTTTAAATTTTAATAGAAGTGTTGCTCTTTCTTCACTTTTTGCTGTGTGTAAATGCTTCCTTAATTTGCAAGGAGTGAGCTGTATCCAGAGTTCACCAGTGGCCAGTGTGTTAGTCATCAGGTACAGTCACTACGGGTTTAGGGATATTGTGCCCAAGATGTGTGGAAAAGGTAGATATTTGCAGTAGCAGGTCCAGAAGCCAAAATTACCTGCACTAATGAGGAGCATGAAGTTGAACCTGATATTATTTCATCTGAATTTGACTTTTTATTGTGGACACTTTTGGTTCCTCACAAAGCCTTCAGTTCACTGCAACAGTAAAGTGTTATCCCAAATGCTTGTTTCTATTTGAAACAGAATTGAGGCATTTATCATTTGTCCAAGCTGAATATGCTTTCTGCTGCACAACTTAAAACACCTCTTATTCACCTTCTCCTAAGTCTTACTGTTTCTCTGATTTTCACCATTTTTCGTGTAGCCTAAAATCTCTGTTTTCTTCCTGTGGGTGGCTGTAGGTCTTCTGCAATAACAGAGTGGTAAAATGACACATGGAAAGATTAATGAGAACCTATGGAGTGAGAACCTCTGAGATAGAACTCTCTCCTGGTCCAGGATCATCTATGTCTTTATCATTCCTAGACAGAAACCTGTTGAGACTGTTCATGGATACTGAGTAACGGCTGTAGGTACTGTGTTCTAATCCCTTCCAATTTCAAAGTTTTTCCTAACACCTAAGATTGCTACAAGTCAAACTCTATTATGTGTCTTGTCTGCATTGTTGCAATGATTTTTAGATATCTGAAGGCTGTTACCATACTGCTTTGTTTCAGTCTTTCTTTATGGATCATGATTTTCAAGTCTCCCATTCATTTAATTGTCCTGCAGACTCTTTCTTTGGTCTGCTTTTTCAGTAAGCGTGGCATCCAAAGCTGGACACAGTCCTCCAGTTAAAACTTCAGTCTTGAGTAAAGAGAATATTCTTTAGTACCTGCAAAAAGGCCTTTTTTATCAAACTCAGTGTGCTTCCTTCTTCATAATACATCATCATTGACTTCAGTTTGTAGTGCATTGCCACTCCCTATCCTTTTCTGGCTAATTTCTGCCTACTCAAATTCTTGTTTAATGCTTCTCCAGATGATTATTCTGAAGGGTGCTATTGTGCACTTCCTGTTGAATCTGTGGTCTGTGACAGCTTAGCTGGCTGCATTGCAGAAGACAAGTTACTGGAGACTGAACAGAAGGAATGCAAGGAAGAAGTACTGAAGATTTTGTACAAAAAGTATTAAGAGATTGTGAATTACTGCCTCTGGCACTGGGGAGGAGTTAGTCTTTGGGACCAGGACTAACTGTCTGGCCAGAAGTGTTTCCTCTTCTTAAGATCTTACTTTGTTAGTAGTCTGTGTGTGTGCACCACAAGAAAGTAGTTGTACAGTCCCTGTTAGTCTATCCTGGCTTTGGTTGTGTGGAGATTCCTATAAGATATGAAAATCTTGATTGCTTAAGCTTACTTAACTGACAAAAAGAGGAGGGAGGCCCTTTTTTTTTTTTTTAGCAGAACTAATCACATACTGATTACACAAACACTGCCCACAAACTGAAACAGGCCAGCAAACCGTACTGTAAGTCTATTCCTATTTTTTTGTAAAACAGGTTTCAACACTTTTGTGTCTAAGAATAAATTAATTTTCTTCTCATTTATTTTGAAGTGCATGCCTACAGTTAGTTTTTGTAACAGCAAACTTTTCCCTGTTTCAGTTAAGTTTATAAAAATTACAGACTCTGTGGAGCTACTTTCTCTTAAATTTTTTTGGAGGTGTTGCCATCTTAACAGAAACATCCCAACAATGGGCTTGTGAACTGCTTTAGAAATTCATATACTAGGCTACCTATTGACTTAAGAAATGTCTCAAAGCAACAGACACTTTCCTTGGTGTTTGGGACTGCATCCTTTTCCACAAAAGCTCATGTAGAAGTAGATGACCTTACAGAATCTCTGCCAGACACAAGATGATTGTAATGGCATGTATTGCCTCTGACTCAAGCTGTACACCAGCACAATGCAAGGGCTGAGAACAAGGTAAAATCAGTTCCTGCTGGTTTGATTTCCTGAGGGATTATTGATTTTATGCAAGAAATGGGGACTGGGGTTCCGTTTGTGAGGACTCTTCCCGTGCCAGAATTTGAAAGTAAGGGCTAAAAGTGTTCCTGTCAACTGTGATGCCATCCATAGCTTTTGCATCAGAATCTTAAATTTGGATACACAGATCTCTGTTGTAGAAGCCCCATCTTGTGGACAACCAATCAATGACTACTTCAGCACAACTTAGAGCAGAAATACTTAGAAAATCTGAAGATGTTCTATTAGTCTTTGCAATAAACTGGCGAGTCTTCATATTGCTGGGCAATATGGAAACTTTATTCATCTGTAGAAATTGATGTATGCTTTTTGAAGACTATTTCCACAGGTAAGAAATAGTGAATTACAGCAGAGTGAATCAAGCCTGAATCCTGCCTTGAATTCCCAAAATAGTTTCCTGCAGGACTTGTGTAGTATGGATGAGTCCTTCGGTGGCAAAATAGTATCAGGGCAGAAGGACATTATTTGCAAAAATTGCTAAAACAGAAAGAATAGCCGAGTATGCATGAAAAATGAATCTGGAAACTTTGGGAATATCCTCAAGGAGATGGTTTTAGAACAAAGTAATGGAAAAGGGCAAGCAACTCCAGACTCAATGAACCAATGTACTTTGTAGGAAGAGTGTTAGGAAGGTAAAATGAGTGTGGCAACAAACCTGTGATAACAGCTATTTTCAAATTTTAGTATGACATTAGTAGAATAATATATGCAGGTAATTAGAAGGTCTTTTTGGCACTCTGAAGAAATTGGGTTACTATATGATAGTTTTCTATTTCTTCTATATGAATAAATTAGGAAACTACCTGCTAGTTTTCCATTTAATAATAAAGGTTATAATAAAGTAGGCAGAAAGTGTAGCGACATCTAGGGAAAGTTTGGCAGAAATGCCTCCATGCCAAAACATCTGTAGCTCCATTTTTCACTTCTTAGGTTGGCGTTTGACAGTGATACTCCAAGCAAAAGGAATAATGTCTTGAGCAATATAACCTCTTGTGAAACAAACATAATGAATATGATCTCTATTTTTAGTTTTTAGAACGATGCCAGTAGGAGTTTTAAGTAGCAATAATAGAAGAGAGCTGATCTTCACTGAATTTGCAAGTTAGATCTGTATGAATTTTAAGCAGGAGGTGGGTACATACTTAAATCCAATCTGCTCTTCAAAAGACATCATATGTCTTCAGCTGGAAATGTAGCTACTTTATTTTCTGTGAAGGTAGTAGGGAAACTTTGGTTGGGGTGACTTACTCCAGTGGAAGGGATGACAAGTCTAAAAAGGAATTAGTAGTCTGGGAGTTTCATAAACACAACTTGCTCGTAACGTAAATGGATCTAAAAAAGTCACCATGCTTAATAAATTAACAGATAAAACTATAAATGCACGTTACCAGCATATTATTTAAAAATTCACAGAAATGCCCATGGATGCTTAGGAATTCCTGACTGACTCATTTCGTTTCTTATAGCAGTCCAAAGCCTCTTTTGAAATAAAATTCTACATTTTTGGTGAAGGGCATGTTTGAGGAATTGTCTGAGCCAGGGCAAAACCTTTGAAAAAAATGCATATTCTCAATTTTTACCTCAGTCTGCTCCTTAAGGAAGTGAATATTAAGACTTTAGCAATATACAGGACTAAAATTTTTACCTGATAATAAATTCTGCTGGAACCAGCATGTGCAACAAAAGTAAAAATCTTTCTTAGTGTGAAATGAAGCCATGAAAGGAGCTTTGTGGCTCCTTTCTGTGGAAGATGTTTCTTCCTCAAGAGACAGGGAACAGCAGATGCTAGTTCGCCCCTCAAGGGAACAGCATATGAAGTGGGAACAGCTACTTAAGAATTCCCTGCACTTAAATAATGAAGCATGAACAATTCAATAAGAGGAGCACAGACAGATATTAGTACAGTGTGAAATCTAGAGAAGAAGCTGTAGCCTAGGAGAAGAAAATTAATATGTAAAGCTTGTAATAAAAGGGTGTTGGAATGTAATAATTTATTCCTGAGGTGTCCAGGGAGGGAATAATGATGACTTAGAATCCCTGCTCCACCAAGTGGATTCGTTGTGATACAGAGAAGGGTCTAAAGGACAATTTCCTTATCCTGAGCAGAAGGCTCTAGAAAAAGCTGGTGTTGGTAAAAGCAGAGGTCTCTGGGGGAGTTTGAGACAAAGGCAAGCATTCAGTGATACTTTTCATGTTAGGTTGTATTAGAAATTAGAGTTGCTTGTATATGCCCATAAAAGAAGGAAGGAAACTGATGACATCAGGGCACTGAAGAGTAACCTGTTGTACATGCTCCTGCTAATACGCAGGATAAAATGTTCGGTTGTGGTGCATCACAGAAGGTTAATTGCTAAAAGTCTGTGGTAGGCTGACCCTGGCTGGAGGCCAGATGCCCACCAAAGCTGTTCTGTCACTCCCCCTGCTCAGCTGGAAAGGGTGGGGAGAAAATAGGATGGAAGGCTTGTGGGTTGAGATAAGGACAGGGAGAGATCATTCACTAGTTACTGTCATGGGCAAAACAGACTCAACTTGGGGAAAAATTAATTTATTACCAATCAAATCAGAGTAGGATAATGAGAAATAAAAACTAAATCTTAAAACACCTTCCTTCCACCTTTCCCTTCTTCCCAGGCTCACCTTTACTCTCAAATTCTCTACCTCCTCCCCGCCCTGGCAGCACAGAGGGGCGGGGAATGGGGGTTGTGGTCAGTTCATCACACATTGTCTCTGCTGCTCCTTCCTCCTCAGGGAGAGGACTCCTCACACTCTTCTGCTCCAGCATGGGATCCTTCCCATGGGAGACAGTCCTCCACAAACTTCTCCAATAGGAATCCTTCCCACAGGCTGCAGTTCTTCAAGAACTGCTCAAGCCTGGGTCCTCTCCATGAGGTGCAGTCCTTCAGGAGCAGACTGCTCCAGCCCAGGTGCCCCACGGGGTCACAAGTCCTGACAGTAAACCTGATCTGGTATGGTCTCCTCTCTCCAGGGGACCACAGGTCCTGACAGGGTCACAGCCTCCTTCAGGCATCCACCTTCTCCAGTGTGGTGTCCTCCATGGGCTGCAGGAGGACAGCCTGCCTCACCGTGGTCTTCTCCACAGAATCTCTGCTCTGGTGCCTGGAGCACCTCCTCCCCCTCCTTCTTCACTGACCTTGGTGTCTGCAGAGTTGTTTTTCTCACATCTTCTCACTCCTCTCTCTGGCTACAGTTCTGCAGGTTCTTCCCCCCTTCTTAAAGACATTATCACAGAGATGCTACCATCGTTGCTGATGGGCTTGTCCTTGGCCAGCGGTGGGTCCATCTTGGAGCCGGCTGGCATTGGCTATGTCAGACATGGGGGAAGCTTCTAGCAGCCTCCCACAGAAGCCACCCCTGTAGTCCTCCCACTACCAAAACCTGGCCACACAAACCCAGTACAGAGTTGCAGAGTAATATGAATCTCTTGTACTAATAGATTTTTATCAACACAGTACAGCAGGACTGGAAACTCAAAGTGTAAGTGTAAACTTGCAGTAATCCACTGGCAGAAGAGTTGTGTAGGTGTATAAAATTGATTTGAAAGGGAATGAAGAGGTGTGACTTGTAAATTGCTACTTTTTAAAGATAAAAAATTAGTAGGTCATATTAAAAAAGAAAGTCAGTCTTCATCCTTATCTCTTTATTATGCACATTTTTGTTAATGTTTTCTTTGGTTGCCTCTAGCTTTTCTACTATTTTAAATCTTTGCATATTACATTTTTATTGGTATAAAAATGTTAAGAGATGCAATAATAGTGATTTATCAAGTGTTTGTTTAGCATTAAAAAGATAGAAAGATTTTCAATGGCCATTTGAAAACAAGGCTTGATCTATTATGTTACTATAAAATTAAATATATACAGTTGAACTCTGAGCACTTGTGTTCATAACATGAAAATGTTCTCTTTGTGTCTCCATAATGGCATTAGACTTTGGTATGTAATTGTAGCACAGCCCTTTATGTCTGATTTTCAGCAGTGTAGGTTTTTGCAGCTGGGTGGCTTATGCTTTGAGCAGATTCTTCTTTTTACTCAAAAAGAGGAAAGCTTTTGCTCTACCTCTTTATAAACTCACCAGAGCCAATCCTTCATAGCAAAGTTCATGTTTTATTGACCAGACAGTGTTTTGTCATGGCAATTAACTTCTGCAAGGATACAGTGTTGTAGAAACTATTAAAGAACAATATTGATGTTACTGTAGTATTTGACCAGAATAATTATTTAAGGTATACAGTTCCTTACTTACATTTTCATGTCTGTGGTATAAGCCTGAACTGCCTCTGCCTTGTGTCCCTTCCACTTCCAGCCCTGTGCCTTTCTCCAGAGCTGTGGTGGTGCCACCTTGGGTAGCCCCACTGCCACTTGCATTAGTCACCACCACAGCATCCTCCCCAGGGATAGATCCTGGTCCCTGTGTGTAAACAGATCAGAAAGGCCCCTGCCATCACCAAAGAATTCCAGAGTCTTCCGAGCCCCATCCAAAAGGCTCAGAAATTCTGCAGTTCCTTATGGTAAGACACTTCTTCTGGTATTGATGTCGTGAATGTTTTAAAATGGCATCAGCCATTAATTACAATCACAACTGTTAATTCTGGGTTTCTGTTTCAAATTTTCCCCAGTTCAATCAGAACCAAAAGTTAATGCCCGTTGGCTAATTTCCAGTGCATGTCTCCACAGAACAACTGTTGCCTTTAGCTGGTGCAGAGATCAAGGCTTCAACTGACAAAAGACATCTGTAGCTTGGAAAACAAATTAATGTTTATGTTTTAATTTATAAGTTCCTGGCTCTTTTATGGTTCCTGTTTTTCAAGTAATGTCTCTTTGGATCCCTAGCTGATGGAGAGTCAAAATGGAAAAGGCCCATGAGAGAATTATCAGAATACAACATCTGGTCTGCATTGGAAAAAGCTGAGAAAGATATTCAACATCTCTGAGACTGAGAGGCAGCTATGAGGCACTTTGAAAGTCAGTCTGTGAAAAATCGTGCAGGTTGTGGCCACCTGGACCAATCTAATGTTGTTTTGTGAAGAGCTACTCTGCTTCCTAGCATCTCAATTTTAAAGGATATGTGAGAGCTGGGAGTGGTATGAAAGGTGTTTGTTTTTCATAATGTTAATCTGAATCCCAGCATTGTCCTAATTATATGGTGGTTTTTTGCCAGTCTTCCAGTTTTCTTTAGAGCATGTTAGCTGAAGAGTCAAAAGGCTTTCCCAGGGTTTTTGGCATAACTTTACAGGAAAAGGGATGGAAAGGACTTTGTGTATTTTTGCATCCTGCTTTAAGCTGTTCCAGAAGGTAAAAGGACATTAGCTAGACTGCATATTGGCTCATGTGCTGGTATGTCACTAATGGCAAGGAGTTCTGCTTTGCCTAATTGTTCCTGTTTTCTGCAGTCACAGACTATGAGAAATGCAAGAAATCATGGACCAGCCCAGGTAGTAAAGGCACCACTGGCTTCAGAGGGAACAAACTCCTTCCACCACATGAAACTTTGATCCTTTAAGTCGTCATAGCTCATGCAGAACAGAAACAATTTGACATGTATAACAAGAAACACTGCAAATTGTTTGCCAAACAAAGGCATACACTGCAGATGGAAGAACTGATGAAAATTGTTTATAGTTGAGGAACTAAATGTAGATTTTTCAAGAACAAGGTTGCTCTCTTCCTTGCCAAGACAAACAAATCTGGTAGAACGTCTCATTGCTTTAGGCTGCCTGAGGACCCACTGGAAAGTCTGTGGACCTTTCTCCACAGAAAATTTGTGTGTTGTCATTACGTAAGTGTATTGTCCATAGCTGCACTGTGGCAGCTGCAGAGGAAGTGGAAGGTTCTCAGAAATACATGAGGGAGAACCAGATTTTTGGCTCCTGAAACAGTATGGAGTGCTTTTGGAAACTGTGGAAGTTTGTGGACTGGATGTTACTGCTATAAAAGGTTATCTGTGAGTTAAATGTGGTGGTAATTAATCTGGTATCTTTAGATCTCAACACTAAAAACATGGTGAAATTGAGATTTCAGACTCTTTAGAACTGCACTTTTCCAAGATGCCTTCATTCCTACAAAGATACCCAGATTTGCACTGTTAGAGGTTTTCAGTGTTAACCTTTAGAAATACACCGTGCACAGATGTTTTTACAAGGCAGTGTGTAGTCATCCCAAACAACTATTTTTAATGGGCCAGTTATTTAGGAAAAACATGTAACAAGAGCTTAAATACAATCCCTGATACTAACATAAAACATGTATTAGCAGAATAATATATTTTGTACTACCCTGGTCTATAGTAGGCCCTGGAAATACAAAACTAATCATGTCCTTAAAATTCTGTTACATCTGTAAACATACACATTGGGAAGGAGTGCCAGCAGCATTCTGGGCTGCATTAGGAAGAGTATTGCCAAACAGTCACAGGAGGAGATTATTCCCCTTTACTCAGCTGTAGTGAGACCATGATGGGAGTACTGTGCCTGGTTCTGGGCTCCCCATGACAAGAAGGACATGGACATGCTGGAGCATGGCAGGGAGGGGCCGTGAGGGTGATTTAAGAGACTGGAGATCTGTCATATGGTTGCCCAAAAAGGTTGTGGAGTTGGCATCCTTGAAGATACTCACAACCCAACCAGCCAAGGTCCTGAGCAGCCTGCTCTGGGTGATTCTGCTTTGAGTTGGGGATTGGGCTGGGTGATCTCCAGAGGTGCTTCCAGCCTCAGTCATGCTGTGAATATTTGAAGCAGTTTGCTTATGTCTTGTCAGTGTTTTAGCTGGAACTTGACTGTGTAGGAATCCTGAAGAAAGCAAAGGCTATGACCCTAGAAATACACCCAGATGGCTGTGGCCCAGAAAAGGCATAATGGGAGCTGCTAAGTATTTTGAATATTTCATCAGAGTGATAGTTGACTTAAAAATACAAATACAGAAGTGACTTGGGTCTTACTATCAATGGCACTGAATATCCATAATGATTTCTCACTTCAGCTGGAGTGCAGATGGTTAACAGCCTCTCTCTATCTGAACATCTATTTTAGTTTAATCGTGCTCTGGAAAATCTTACTTTATACTCTAGAAATGAATATTTGTTGCTTTATGATGCAGAATTTGTTTACTTGTTTGTTTAATGCTTTCTTTCCCTTACTAGTATTGGTATTAACAAATCACAATGTATTTTGACCTATTACTTCAGTAACAGGCACATAACTATGTCTCAAGGAGTTAAGAATATCATAATTTGAGCAAGGTAAAAGCAAAATCTATAATGCATTGCATATTCTATTGCACTTTATACAGTTAGCTTATAGCTATTCTTTTAGCACCTTCAGAATAAGAACAAAGCTGAAATTAAAAAAATGGCTTGCATTTCTTAATAGACCCAGGATTCATATGGAAAGGTTGAGATAATGTAAATTTTTAGATTGGCTGAATAGTGATAGGAAGATTTACCTGTGGTTTTACATCATGAAAATGCTGAGGAACTTACTTGCAGTGTTGAGAATTCCTGGATCCTCCTTCTTTAGAAAACAATTTGTCTTTCATATTGTTTCTAAGAAAGAGGGAAAGCATTCTGGAAAACAAGAAATTGAGGAACATTACACAAGGATGATAAAGCATTTTATTTGATTTTTATTTTTTGCTCTTCAGCAGATGAAACAGTAACAATAAGATGTTTATTATCAATATATGGAGTCAAGTTGTGTTTTATAGACTAAGACATAAATGAATAAATAACACCTGTGCCAATTATCTGAGGACATCATATTTTGCTATGGATGAACCCATCCTGAAGACACAAAATTAAGTCTTTAGACATAAATAACATATGAAGGTCAAATAAACTTAGTCATAAGCTCCCATCTTCTGCCACTGCTTTCCTCTGACTTACAGCTTTTACAGCACACCTCCTCTCGTTGGCTTTGCGTGGGATGGGGTTTTTGGTGGGGAGAGTATTATTTTACATTGACACATCTAGCAGCAGTTCCTACTTCCACTGTTTTCCGTTTATAAATTTATAGCCTATTATATCTGTCCAGGCCTGGCATAGCTCCAAGTCACCCATTGCTCAGTAATACAGGAAGTGAAATCTGATGTCTAATAAGCGTAGAGGCTTATACAACCTTTGTTCACTGAAAAAAGTATTAAATAACTCAATAATATTGCCTTGTCTTTTGATAGGGAGAGAGTTATGCACTTTGTTTTTCTGAAGACCAGATTGTATCTGTGTTTGGACTGGTGGAGGCTGGGTTTATCCATCCCTTTCTCCCTTTTTGCAGACTTTCTGAGCATCACCTCAATGTTCTTCTCTTGTTGAAGGACCCTCTGAAACTTTCCTGTCTAGGGTTTGGTGCCCACCTCCAGTTCTCCCTGTTGTAGGAACCCCCTTGGTTCCCCGACACAAGGGCTGTGTACCCCGTAGTCTTACCCCTGAGGTGCTTTCTCACTCATTCTGGACTTTCTCCAGCCTGACCAGATTTCTGCCTGTTCCATCCCATTTTCTGGTAATACCCAGTGTGGTTCTGTGTCAGTGGGTACAGCACTTAAAAATACAGAAATCTGACTTTAAACCATATGGATTAGCACCATAATTGGCTTGTCTTCTACATGTATCAGTCTAGGAAATGGATTTAGACTGAATAATTTTAGACTGTTAAAACCCTCTGAAACTGTTTCTGTCTAGCTTCTGTGATATGTAAAGTAACATAAGGTCACTGATGCTGTGGAAAGTATTTTTGCACTTGACATGCTAATTCAGCAAGAAATCAGTTCTTGCAGAAACCCAAAGAAATTATTTTAATGTAGTGCCATGGTACTTCGTTGACCTTCAAGGTCAAACATTCAAGGGAGTTCCAAGTCTGGAGAAAATACCATTATGGAAATACAAGGTTACTTTTACCACACAGCTTATTAGCTTCCTTTCTAAAAGCAAAACAACTGAGTGGAAATGGACACAAAATAGCATTTTTACCTGCTCATCTTTCAAGAATATGAGAAATAAGATATTTTTATAAACTGAGTTCAATACAAGAATAGACTTGGCACAGTCTCTTCTGTGTCACTCACCCCATGTTTACTGTAACTGCTGCTGCAATTTTCTGGATGAAAACTTCCATCCAAATGCATCCAGAGCCATTAATAAGGTTGGACTAGTGCAACTGATTGCAACGGGGAACAGGATTACACTGATGGTCCCTAAGGAGGAGAATCTCTGCACTCAGTATGAATAAGGGATTGCAAATGCCTTTTTTTTTCAGAAACAAATAATTAAGTTAAACTGAAAATAATTTTAGTAGTCAATCTCCAAGAATAATCACTAAGAATTTAGAAGCCAAGTATTTTTTCCAAACGGTGCACTTATACTAGGGAATTACTGAGCACAAAAAGTAAAATAACTGTAATATTTACCAGATGGAGATACTAAAGGAAAACAGTTTTACCAGCATAAACTGCTTCATCTTTTTGAGATGAAGAAGAAGAAACAAAATTTTGTTTATTGAAGAATAAATGAAATAAAATTGAATTTCTAAGAATCAATTCTGAAAATACATATATTGTAAAAACTGTATTATCATTGTCATGTTTTAAAAGATACTTTAATTTTATGAGATATTAAAGGAAATAAAAATACATTTTACTCCATATTCTTTCACAAAACAGATACCATACTGCTATTCCCAAAGGAAAGACACCAGTTCCAACAAGAGTACTGCCTGTTCTAGAATGAAGAATAAATGGTTCAAGATATCTACATAAATTAGAAAGTTAAAAAGCTTAATGTGAAAATAACATTATTGTAGGTAACAGCATCCATTGTGTTCAGACTATTCTGCTTCAGATGGCCCTGAAATGCAAACAGGTATGACACAATATCATTTTACATCACTAATGGAAGTGTTTCCTTTGAAAAGTATATTTTTATTTTCTGCTCAAACGTTTTTTCATTAATTCCGAAGTTTTTTGGCCCAACCATCTCTGTGCATGTTTAGCTGCGTTAGCTAAAGATGGTTTTCCAGTGTTTTCTAATATAGACTTTATACCAAACAATATATTTAGTTTCATTACATAATATTTTAATAAAATAATTTCCTAAAAATCTGTATTGATATATATTCTGATATTTCCTGATAATCTGTTTCAGGGTGACATTATTATGGGATGGATTACCTTGGAGGTTGCTTTAGCGATTTTAATGCCATTCCTGTAATCCACTCCAGTCTTCATTTTTCAGCTGGCAACTTCTCTGACAGTGAGTGTTATTATAAAAAGTGGTTATTTAACAGAGAGTAAATCTGAGTCTGAATTTCATTGTTACCTCAGTTTCTTTCTTGGTGCAATACCTGAAAATCAGATTGTTTTCAGCTAACAGACTCCTCAGAGGCCATGCCGATGCCTTAGCTGTATTCCTCACCCCTCTTCTTCCGAGACTGTGCAGCAGTGGGTGGCAGCAATGATTATTCATCTCCTCTACTAAAGGTACAGAGCTGTAAGAATAGGGAAGGATGTAGGCTGTGGAATCCATTTAACATGTCACCAGAACCCAGTGAGCCACAGCTCCTGGTTGTGGCTTACACTGCTCCCTATATCTTTTTAGCTATTCTGAGATTTTCTGTGCTTGGTTTCTTCCCAGAGTGGTTTGGTTTTCTCAAATACTAGACCACTTCTTCTAAGAATTACCTTAGATGTCAAGCAAGCATCCCCATAAAAGTTTGTTGACTATGTGTATTTATTAATTTTGTTCAATTTAGTGAACTCTGATGTTTGCTGTAACACTCCATGTCAGTTAGAAATGTCATGAGGGCAGTGGGCAGTCGTGGATCAGCCTCTGAGGCTGCCAGCCAAAAACTTGGTTTACTGGTTATTCCTACCACTGTAACAATTAATTGGGAAGAGTTTGTGAATGCACAAAAACCCAGAAGAGGTGACAAGAAAGAAATTTATGCAAACTTCATTTAAAAGAGGTACTACCTAACAAAGAAAGAAAAATCAACTGACAGCACTACTTAAAAGAAGTTTTATCAACCAAAGACTGCAGAGTTTCTGTGCCTTGCTCTAGTCCTTACGTATTTGTCAGAGTTCAACTAGAAATGGAAATGCTCCAGTGAGTGAACTGTCTGCAGTGGCTTTCATACTGAGGAGAGTTTGGGGAGGGGCTGTGCTATGGTCAGTATTAGTTGAAGGGACTGCAGCGTTTGGGCTGCAGATCCATATTTGAAAGAAGGGTCTGCACCCCAGTACTATGCCCAGAGACACGGAAGCTCTTCAGACCCAGCTGAGTTTATGCTTGTGAGATCCCCAGGCAGAGTTCAACACAGTCGATTGAGAACCCAGGAGGGGAGGAAACTTGGTCCAAGATGTCATCTTCCCCTCTACCACCTTCACTTTATGCTTGTGTCAATAGCAGGTTGTATGCAGCTACGTTTTGAAGAGACAGGAATAGAAAATGCAATTGAATGATTAAAAAAAAAAAGCTTAGTCAGGTAGGCATACACAGGATGAATATATGCTGCACACAACTTGGAGATCTCCTCCTGTTTAAAATTCTGGCTCCTCTGTGCTTGACTGGTTTGCCTGTACAGCAGACAGAGTGCTTGTAACAGTAACAGCCTGTTATCTCAAGTGTGAAAGCCTTATTCTGGGAATCTAATGGCCAACAGAGTGGAATTTAATTTTACTTTTTGTTCTTGTTTTTCAGCAGGCATTTAAAAGGTCCACCAGTTCATCTGTCAGAGATTATTTTTCTTGCAGCTTGGCTTGGACACTAGTCTCACTGTTGAGTTTACATTTATGGAGTAGGACCTAAGGCTTTCTCCATGTGTTCAGTATTACGGTTCTGATTTTGCAGGTCTTGTTGCTTGGGATACTTGCACAAGTCGTATCTGTTTGCATGGCAGCAACAGAACTAGGGTTCAAACACTAATAGTTAATCAATTAAGAAGGAACAAAAATAGCTTTGAAAGCTGCCTTCCTTTTTGGCTGATGCTTGGAAGAGTTGGTGAAAACTGCAAAGACAGCTCAGTACATCAATGACAATATTTATTATGCATTTTATTTCATAACTGGATTTTTAGGAATCAGTTTTTAAATTTAGTTATTTTAATCTGCTTTAGCAAATCATATGTGAATATAGCTGTTTTTCAGAAGTGCTTGCTGTTTTAGTTGCTTTTGTTGCCACCAGTCAACTTTTCATTCCACGTAGTAATGTCCACAAGGTGGTGCCACAGCTAAGAAGTTAGCAATAAATAAGACAAATATAATTTGATAGTTCTACCTGCTTTTTATAACTGACTAAAGTATCTGCATCATTAAAGAATTAATAATTATTTTATAAGCACAATATCATTTGCATTTCTAATGACATTACAGGTTTGCAAGCTTTTTTAAAAATCACTTCATGTCACTCTAACGTGGCTATGGCACATCCTAGCCTAATTTTCAGGGGTTTTTCTACAGCAGGATCCCCATTATAATCTACAGCTGATTATTAATTCCAAAGGTGTATGAAGTGCTCATGGAGGAACCTGGTATGAGATCAACTGGATTAGTACATGCAGGTAAAATTTGGTAGTAGTGTTTTTCTTCAGTCATGGTTAAGAAGGCAGCCATCCCAAACTGTTCAGTACCGGTGATCAAGTTTCTCAGCATCTTTCTACACAAGATCAGACCAGAGAAAGTCAAAGTCAATAACAAGGAATGTAAAATGAGTACATTAATTAACCTCCCAGTACAGAGAAGACAATAAAACTGACAGGAAGAAGTTCCTTGTATGGATCTGAATGGCTGCACTGTTTTAGAGCAGACCTGCATGTCTCAGAAGAGCTGAAGTGCAGAGGGGCTTGCTCGTTCCTCTCGGCATGTGAGTGTTCAGTTCTTCAGCCACCCTTGGCCACATGGCCATGGTTGTTTCTTGCACCCCTGCCCTGCTCCCCTCAATGGCCTCTGCCATGCAGGTATGGATGCCAACACAATAAATATTCTCTGAGAGCTTCTGCAATGGATAGATTGAGTTATTTATTCATCACATCATTATTTTGTGCCAAAAGCAGCAAGAAAAAGGGATAATTTAGAATACCTTACAAGAAAGCGCTGCATTGATTCCTGCTAGAATCTCTTTTTGGTGTGGTAGACCTGTATCAGAAAGAGAAAAATAACAGGTTTTGCATAATTTATTTTCTCTAAATTGCTATATTATTATTTTAAAACATACTAAATTTCTGGTGGCTTGTAAGAGATTAAATGGAAATTATATATACCCATAAGAGATGGCCTGTCCCCCAGCTATAAAACAGAATGAGTTAGAGACTTATTGAGTCCAATTCTAAAAGCTGTCAAATATCACAAATGCCACCTCTTTTTTTTTTTTTTTTTAAGGGTTATATTTTAAAATTATATTTTAAAGTGCTTTACAGTATTTCAAAACTTTGTATTGGTTTTAACATCTGTTTGGAAAAGTCAGAATCAGAGAAGTAACTAAAAGGACAAAGTCACTCAACAGGTCAACTGGATTTTATTTCTGAGTCAGTCAATCCAGTTAGTTTGGACTAACTGAATCCTGACAGTGACATTTGGTCAGAGTGTTCCTGTAAGATTGTTCTGAGTGTATTGCTGCAATGTGTGTTGCAATTAAAACGACATATTTCTGTTTTGGTTTGGACTTTGCTTTTTCTCTGCCTTCATAAAATTACTTTTAAAAATGTGTATTTTTCAGATATTTTGCATAGAGAAGAAATGATGCTCTGTTCTAAAGGGAATGGCAGAGCATCTGAGATCATACATTTAAGTCTCCACTGTACATAAAACCCAGGTATGCGTTATTTCAGTAATTTAACAACCGAATCAAAAGCCTGAACATTTGCCCTTGCAGTGTTTGCAATGATTTTGTGTTCTTATTGGAAATCCAGTAAGTATTTTTAAAACAACAAAACTGTTTTTCCTCTAAGTTTAGCTTTCTAGTTTCCCATTTAGGCAATCATGAACAAAACATGCCTTAGCTGTATGTCTATACCTAAATCTATATTTAGAACCCATTAAATATTAGGAGGAAGTAACTTGCAGTATTCTAAGTGAGGAGTCAGCCTGAGCACGGCTCAGAAATCATCCTGCAGATGCACAGTGTTAACCGGAAACAATTTAGACTGGCGGTGGTATCCTGCAGGATGTGTGCAACTCATTCGGCCATGTGTTGATTTACACGGGGCTGCATTATAGATTATACATTCTGGTAATTGTGGTATTGTTATTGCTTGGCTATATCTAAGCACAGGAAATACATATAAGCATATTTGAAGTGATAACATCCACTCCTGTTTAAAAAGCAGTATTTTATTCTTGTCAAAAAACTCACACGTAATACGGCATTTGCAAGACAAAATAGACAATTTCCTAATTAGTACTTAGCAAGACTTTAAGGAAAAATGGTGATTCATTAGGGGATGTTCATAACCAGTATTTACAAATAAATCTACATAAACTTTTATTCTTAATTACTTTTTCTTTTCAGTATGGACTCTAATCCAAGATCAGGAATCAGACAGTACGTTTCCATCTGAAAACACAAGAAAGATGAAAATAAACTTTCAGTGTGTCAGCAAAACCACAGTACTAGGTTTCTGTTAAGGAGAATGAGTAATACCATTCTAGCTGTGTAGAATGCTGTGGGTGGGTAATAATTCCATCTAACTGATAGAGCAGATAATGCATTCTGCAAGAAAATGATTCCATCTAAAATCTTGTCCTGTTATTTCAGCTCAGTAAGAAAGCCTACCCCCCATACCCAGCTGCCTGAAGTCCCTCTGTGCTTTTATTAGGATTCAGGGACAAGCCTATTCTCAATCCAATATCCCCAACCCTGTCTTGCAGTTCAGGAACAGATTGGCTCCAACTTTGACTTGAAAAGAGGCACCCGTTCCTGCTGCTGCTGCTCCTGGGATGTGGGATTTGGGCTCCTCCTCAGCTCTGCAGCTGGAGACAGCGGACGCTGAGGCCCCTCTCAGAGCCTCTCACCATTTCCCTTTAATGGTGTAGCCTTCAGACCTATTTATGCACTTAGGAAAACTACTGATCAAGTCAGGGGCCTCCCAAGTTCCCTCCTGGAGGGGAGTATGGATCTGACCACAAGAGGGAGAGAATATCCATCAGATTTCATATGCCAACCTCTCCACAAACAACACCAACTGACAAGATATAGTTAACATATTATGCGTGCCATGCCTATTTCTTGTTTTGTTTCACCAGAGAAAATAGATTAGAATTGGTATAAAGTTTCCCTCTTGTTCCTCCTAACAATAGAAAATTACCAGGGAAGAGAAAATAAGACAAAGATTTAACTTCATGGAATAATTAGAGAGAGCATATGATGTGCTCTCAAAAGCCTTACAGCTAAACAGGATTCTTTTTTATATTATGAAACATTCTTGCCTGTATTAATACATGAGAAAAGTAACAGTAGAACTATGAAACAAATTAATACCTCCAAAAAATATAAACCCCTGGGCCACAGCTGAATCTATATCCATACTGCAGCATGATGTCAATTGTATTGTAGGGTAAAATCAGAATTAGGGTTGATACTTTTCCTGTTCATAATCCTGGAGCTTGTAATACTGTTGCAGATCAATAATATCATCCTATACTGTGTAAATTGGTTTGTTGAAATGATAGTTGTGAGTGAGGTTCTAAACAGACACTGCAAGATTTGATAAAGGATTGACCTGCTAATGGATCTAGCAGCGGTGTGATAAACACATACACAAGATAGCCCAAAGCCCAAAGATTTGCTTCACATTTGCACAAAAAGCTTGTTATTGTTTTCTGTCTATATTATTTAACATTAAGAATACATTTGTCTTTATAAAATTATAAATGCTACTGGTCTGGAATTTTTGTTCTGACAGTCAAACTAACACTGAACAGAACTTCAGTTTAGTCAGGTCTCATATTAGCAAAAATTTGAAATATTAAGGTGGCTGGTGCCTCTAAGTTAATATTAATATGCCTTTGCTTTGGGGGCAGGGGCCCATCTAATATTCTTTTGGAAATGCCACTTGCTTAGGTAAGCTTGGTTTTACAAGAGAATATGAAGATATGTTCAATTTTAAATATGGTCCTCAGTATTTTCCTGAATAGGAGTCTCTGTCCCTAGTTTAAACTTGTAATATCCTGTTTAACAAAGGAGCAGTTTCAATAGTATTTCGAGTACTTAAAGTTATGCAAGTCTTCAAAGCTTGTTGCCAGGATCAGGGCTTTAAAAGCAAAGGTCAGGTAAAGATCCCATCTTGGAACACAGTAGGATGTGGGCCTCTATGTTATTTTTTCTTCCTAAGTCTACTTATTAAACAGACCAATAACAACTTTACCTTTAATATGATTAAATATATTTGTATTTGTGTGAGTCACAGGAAAGGAACAAACATGTGTTCTGCTGAACAGCACACCTAACACGGCTGCAGCCTGCGTGAAGCTTTCTGCAGTACATTCAGATGTTGCCTTTCATTAAGCAGTAAGAGATGTTGCCTGCAGAAGTATCTCACAGCTTCAAAAAGAGATTCTAATGTCTGTCTGTTTCACATGGGAAATATATTTTGTCACTCTTTTACATGACATCAAAATCATTGTGTCCTTCCCTAATCATGACTGTGGAGGATCAATTAAAATGGAAATTACAATACAGACTGTGCATGCCATACCATTTGCAATCAGCTCAAGATATCCAGAGGAAATTCTATAAGTTACTTTAGTCTCTTTGTTTTGTCTTGTCTCAAATCTGTCTGATTTGGTTTGAATTTATTAGAGCAACTTATCACTGAATTTGTAGTGGAAATATATATGTTTCAATTGAAGATTCTCTAAGGAGTCCTCATCGTTAGAATCCCATGAGTTCTGTCACTTGCAAGGAGCTGTGTGGAGCCCCGGAGCCCTCACGACTGCTGGATCACTCAGAAGCATCCTCATCTTGCTTGAGCAGTATGACATAACTCTAAAACATCTGAGATATCTTTAGGGCTTAAATATTTGCTTTAAATATCTAAAAGATAAGAGTTTCTTAAGCATTGGAAGACACAGAGGTTAAAGATCAGATTGAGCCATGCCTCTTGCATTCACTTCTTTAATCCAGCTGCCAGGATGCTGACCAGCTAGCCTGCCAGATGTGCTCGCCATATTTTGGGTAAGTAATCACTTGGGCCTGGGATCTACTGTACAAGCTATGTGTGAGCCCATTTGCAGTTATTTTAGGTTACACAATAAAGTGGTCAGCATAAACTGAGAAAACTGTCTAGCACTTTGTCAGCATGGCAAAATAAATTCCTTGGGACTCAGAGTCTGAGGTTTAATTTCAATTAATTGTCAGGATGCCGAGTATTATTTATTCCACACTATGACTCATTTTAATCCAAAACACTGTCAGCCAGCATCAATGCAGGCAAAATTATATTTCTTCATACACAGATGCCCATCTAGATATTATCCAGTTTACTTCTGTCTCTGAATTTGGTCTGCAAGCACAACAGAAAGAGAGTCTGCAACTGGCCTGGGATTCCCTTGCACCTGATGCTGTGTCAGCAGCCTGATCTAATTATGCAAGTCTATTTTTCCACAAAATAAAATTATTATAGACAAGAATATGATGAATTGAAAACTTCTCAAAGCTGTTAAGTTATATCTAGTTCTGAAAAGGAGCTGTATGAAGCAGATACTCAGGGAGGCAATGAAGCCCAGTGGGCAGAGTGCTGGACAGGGATTGAGAAATCTGGGTTCTTTTCCAAACCCCTCCTGACTTTTAAATGACCTTGAGCTACCACTTCTCTGTGCTTCAGTTTCACTGTCTATATGAGGAGGATGATAATCCTGCATAATGATTTTAGATTCACTGAGGAAAGGATCTCTATCAACACTGGGCATTTCTTGCCCTGGGCTGAGCTAGATGCAGCTGTGGTTAGAGATGGACAGGATTTGGTCAATACCTCGTGTATTCCAGAAAATCTAGGAAACTTTGGTTGTTAGACTTCTTGCTTTCCATTGTCTCTCGAAACACATTTCCATGTTAAAGGTCTTCCTTATCTTTCAGACCATTACAAAACATCTCCAGAACACTTCATATTATTGAGTTGCTGCGTTAATACTCACAGTTCTTACCAATGTTACTGGGAATTGCAAAGTGACTCTCAAGATCATACAAATGATAGCTTAACATAGATAATGTATTTTTGACCACAAAAAAGTGTTTTGCAATATTAACATATCTGGGTGAAGTTTTTATCAGTTAGTTTATGTTATATTTCAATTGGACTTTTAGTTTGAAACATTCTGTTTGAAACTAAAAAAATATGGTTTTTAAAAAATTATATCTTGATTTTACACATTTTGTATTAATATACAACTGCAAGCTCTGTGCACAAAAAGAACAGTCTGCTTTCAAAACTGTTGAATGCTTTGACCTCAAGGGCATAGAAACTGTTGACTCATTGTTTTTACTGCATATAATATTAGTTCTTTGTCACATCCAGGGAATGACATCATCTTCTTCATTGTTAGCAGCAGGTCTGAATAATAGAAAAAGTACAGCATTAGTTGCCTGCTGTATTTGCTCTTAATAAATGAATGGATATCTGGTACCAAGATTCAGATTAGGATTTTTGAGTAACATTTAGAACAAGTTTGTGCCCGGTCCCTGCAAGGAGCTTCGCTCCTGCCCACCCACCGTCTGCAGGGCAGGCGAGCTGGCAGGGGGACAGAGCCCGCAGAGGGAATGTCACTGGTGGCACTGGCTTCTCAAAAGCGATAAGGGGAGACAGGAAAGGAAGAGGCTGGTCACAGAATGAAACAGATCTTTTCTTCAAGGTCAGTTGAGCAAAAGGAATCCCTGAACTTTTGGGAATTGTATTTCTCTGGAATCTAAAATTGTGAAAGGTAATTCTCTGAAAATAAGTCATCTCTAGGACATGCTAGCAAAATGGGAACAGAATAGCTTAAAAATGCACCAAGATGAGTATTTTGTCTGTTCCAAATTTGTATCAATGTTTATTAGTCTTCTGCTCCCTATAACTAAAATGTCTATGTCCTAGTCTCGAAGGATAATTCCCTGTTAGAAGCATTTGCTTACACCTGCCTGCTTCTTGGGAGAAGGAGGCATCCTTACAGGTAGTAATCAGGCTAACAAAAGTCTTCCTCAGAATGAGACGCCACCTTCTTCTATAGGATTCTGCAGAATTCTTTCATGGCAAGAAAAATTTTAAGTGTTTCTTCCTGAACAATAGATATCCCCAGTGAAACAGAGTTTACTCTGGGAGTGATTCCTTGAGAGTCTGATAAAATGCCAAATCCTAATCTGTCTCCATAATCCACTGCCTTTAATTTTCCCCAGAAAAGCATGATGTATTTAACTATAAAATTATACCTCTGTAGTCCCAAAAATATTTTATGCCAAATATAAGTTCCTGTGTTGACAGACTGAATCAAACTGAACTTTGAAGAGCTGAAATCCATACAGCTGTGAGAGAGGAATTGAGGCAGCAGGCTGGGAAAGTTGGAGGCAATGGGTTAAGGATCCAGGATTGCTTAATCACGGAGGCCCACGTACCAAGAGTGGACTCAGAGAAGGGGTACACACATGGGAATACTTCCTAGAATGCCAGAGCTAAAAAAGAAAAACCAAACCATGCTGTAGAAGATTATATTCTGACCCACTGACTTGGAAGCAACAGGGACCTCATATAGTGGCCTTTTCACCACAGACTTACCTGAACTTGTGCAGGTAGAGACAGCTGCCTTGCAAGTAGATGGTCAGGTTTTAGCAGGTGCATCTATCCCAGTTCCTATCCCAAACTTATATTCCAAATTTCAGGCTTTTCTCTTATTAGAGGTAAAAAATGTTATGCTTTTTTCTTTATGCTTCATATGCTTTTGCCATATGAAGCCTGACTTCTGTTCCATAGTTTCATCCTCTTCAGTTAATATTTCCAAAAGATCTCAGGTAGCATGAATTTTGGTGAGGCTAAATCACTTGATCCTCCCTTACCCTGATTAGAAGAGGCTTTACTTGGACAACAGCAATAATGCCAGCCATTTCCCTTCGTTCCTTTAAAATTACTGGCCACCTCTAAAGAACTTGGTCTCTCTTTTATGTCACTCTCTGACAAGTCATCTGAGCTAAGCAGGTTGCTGTGGCCAAATTAAATGCTTTGGAAATAGATCATACAATTAATTTGCGATAGTAAGTTGTCTCAGCATCATTTTTTCTTCCTCTCAAGGGGAAAGCTTGCTCAAGCAAAAGAAAAGATTAACATAATAAAAATATTGTAAAGACATCCTGTTAATTGTCCCCATCTCAGAAGGTGTTGTCTATTCTTCTGCTGTACATAGCCAGCAAACAGTGTAAAATTCAGAATATCTTCCCACCATGAAGGTACAGCCTTCAGTGCTCCAGGATAATCTCAGCCTTTCTGGAAAGTGGATGAAAATGTGGTGTGGCAGAGCTTGCTTTGCTTTTCATAGGTGATCTCAAATTTGCCCCACTTATGAATATAATAATAGTTGTAAATTTAAACATGTCAGCAACTTGATTGAGAAGAATAAAGGTGTGTGAACAAAAGGAAAATTGCAAGCAAAATAACAGCAAATTGTGGAAAAAAAAAGGAAATTTTTTTCTCTGAATATGCAAATAAGGTTTCCCATGTTTGTTTAGGGACAGAAAAGACTTGAGCTTTTAAATTTGGCTAAAATAGAAGCTTTCATTTACAACTACATTTGCAATGTTGACCTTGAATGTCACACTCAGAGACAACAAATCTCATATGAAACACGAGTGAGTATATCCAATAAAGCTCTGAAAGATTCACAAATGGCTGATTGAAGCATAGCTTACAGAAAAGTTAGATGTAACAAAGAGTCTGGAATTCTCTATTTGCTCTAAAATGTCCTTTCCTCAAAATGGACACAGTCTGATTTAAGGCATTTTTGCTTGTATGAAAATAGTCATAAAATATGGAAGAAAATACAGAATGTTTTTTGCTTCAGCTCATGTAAACTGATCAGGCTGAATGATGAGAGAGTCTTCCTGTAACTGGGAGCACTGCTGAATACTATGCATGATGCAGTGTTCCTCCCCTCACAAACAGCTCCAGCTTTGCATATGTAGCATTGCAGAAAAATAAGTATTGACTTATGCACAAATTACTTTTTAGGCACTGGATTCCCAGAAATGTGTTTGTATAACAGCATCTAGAAGCAAATGGACTTGCTGATAATTTAATCCTTTTTTTCTTTCATTTTATGGCCTTAAAGATACCTTGATCTTAAAAAAAATATTATAATAATTTTGAAAAGCAGAACTTTTACCTCAGCTCTGGTGCTCACTTCCTTACTTCTTCTAACACAGATTTTTAGCATGGATTCAGCATGCCCCATTTAATTATCTTTCAGACTGCCAATTAAGATGTTCCTTAATATTTTATCAAACAAACAGGTTCCCTACAAGAGGCTAACTTGTTCTCCTGCTTTTATTATTTATGTATCTTTCCAAAATGAACTGTTTTGAATGTGGCACAGTTTTTTCACATGACAAATATCAAATTTTTAATTCTGTCGTTCTGCAGAACAGTAAGAAGAGAAAATAAATCAGATGTTTTATCTGATTGTACTTTGATCAGGTTTTTCTGTGTTCTCAAAAAGAGCAGCATGGAGCTTCACTCACTCCACAAAAAGCATTTTTAGCTTTGAAAATACTTTACAGACATCTCAGGAAAGCCAGACCCAACACTAAGAGTGGAGCTCTACTCATCTTAAAAAAAGACTCATATGGCTTTACCATGGTCATATATGACCATTTAGGATCTCCTGGTATTTAATCTCCAGTACATGAATTGGGAAAAACTTATTAGTAGGAGCCAAAATATGAGCTGAATTTCACCCACCATAATCCTTCCTATCAATGTGTGTCACTGCCAGGGGTGGGAGGTGAAAACTGTCTGTAATTGTGCCTCTGTGTACATCCTCACATCTGGCAGCCTAGGAACTACTGACACTGTGTGATAGTTAGGTACTAGCCATGGAGGAAGAGATGTGTGAGCCTGCACACTGGGGAATTTTGCTGTCCTTGAAGTATAAATTGAAATTAATAATGTTAGTGATAAGTTCATGGTGGCCATGGAAGTCTAAAGGTTGTGGTAGGGCCTGTGTCTTTTAATAGACAAGTTAGAGAAGGCAGACAAGAAAGTAACATTGCCCTCCTTGTATGATACTCTTGCTGTAGGCAGAGAATGTTGCAGATTTATTCTGAACATTAAACAATCCAAGAAAACAACAGGACTGTGAAAATCCAAAAGTTAAACTAATTATTTTCCATCTCCTTTGCTACCTTCTCAAATTATACTGCAAAGATCCAGAGCCTGGACCTCTGGGAAAGCTTCTCAAACTCTAGGAAACAGTCTGAGGAAGATGTTCTTCAAAATAATTTACCATTTAGTTTCTTCAATAAGGTAGAAGCTCTCTGGCTCCTCTCAGTCCTCCACAGATGCCTCCCATTTATAAAAGGCACTTAATAACAAGTAAACCATTTTGAAACGTTTGGAAGACTGCTCTGTGCTCCAAGATAGCTAGTATTCTGATATTTAAGATATGTGCCCAAAGTGATTTATCTCTTTTGGTGCCTCCAGCACAAAATTATTGCATTGTCAGAAATAAAACAAATCTAACGTGTGGGAAAAAAAAAAAAAAAATTGATTCCCTCATGTGTTTCATATTGTACCGTTATGAAAATGGTATATTAAATTCAAATACTTCCATTGTACCATTAGATGGTGTCATTATGTGGCTTGCTAATTGATAGGTTATTCAAATGAACATTATAATTTTAGATTTCTTAGAAGCATCCATAGGAAGAATTTCCAAACTTCAGAGAAGTAAACTGGGTGTTAGGAAGGAAAAGCACTGACTGAGAATATTTCCTAAATCATGTCACTGAAAAATCGTTACATAACTGCTGTGTGCATTCCAGGACTTGGTGCAGTCTATTTTTAATACCTGGTATGAAAGAACTTCCTGCTACTTTTTTCTCTTTGAAACCTGCTTTGTGGTTCATTAGATCATATGGTCAGGCCAATTTTTCTGCTATCCTTAAACCTCATTTTTCCTGCTAAAATGAAGGTGAAACTGTATCAAATGGAAGAAAGTGCTGAGCATAAAATACTACGAAGTGTAAGGTATGTTATGAAAATGCTGCAGTGGTCCCAGAGCTAAGCACTGCCAACTCAGGCTTAATATTCAACCTGAAAAGAAATCTAAACATGTTAAACACATCCCCTTTAAGAAAAGCAAAAGAACTTGTATGCCAAGCAACAGCACCTAGCAAGAATTTTCAACTTTGTGTTTATGAAGATAGAATATTTTTTTTTATTTTAATTAGAGTAGTTTTAATTTCATACTGTTCTCCATGCAGTGTTATCACAGGTCACCATTTTGACCACAATTTATATAATCATGATCATCAACATAAAGCACTTTGCTTAAATGCACCCAAACGTCTTCAAACATAAGTTATGCAAGATATTTCAGAATATTTTAACTTCACAGAAAGTTTACAGCATCAGTGTAATTTTGCTGTTAAAATCCTAGACAAAGAGAGACTGATAAAGATGAAATGGCCAGAGGGACCACCATTATCACCTCGTCTGACTTCCTGCAAAACAAAGGCCACAGGACTTCCTGCATTAAGTTCTTTTCAAGCTAGAACATATCTTTTAGGCAAACGCACAGTCAAGTGACAGACAATCCATTAGATCTGATAAAAGAATTTTAAAGTATTAATTTTATAGGCCAAAAAAATAATGAGTGTACTTGCAAATTAACAGGCAGGTCATTCTATATTAGAAAGGGCTTCTGTGACTCTCTTCCTTTCATCCATAGCAGGGAAATGGAATGACAATTTTAAATCCAAAATAGCATTTGGTGGTAATTGCTGCAGCCGTTGTCTGTGATCCTACTGTTGAAATCTCTAGCAGAGAGGCAGCGGAGCCTTGAAGTCAGATGACTGGAACAGGTAATGCCCTCAGCTGTCCAACCTGTCGCTCTGACACACGTCACCATGTCTGACAAGAGAGGTTTCAACATTCAGAGCAGCTCCTGCACTGCCTTGGTTTTCAGTTTGGTGCATGAAGGCAAACAGTCAACTGTGGGAGATGTGGAGCACCTTGAGGGGCTGTTGGATTGTGCCTTCCCTGGGGTTGTGGTGATAAATTGCACTAAGGAGGGTGTGGGGACCAGGGTGCCTCCTTTACTCCACGTGTTTAATCCATCGGCACATGCGGAGCGGAGCCGGGGTGTTTGAGGACCCCAGAGGTAACAAAATATTTGAATTTCCCTTTCTGTTACTTTGATGTTCTCCCACCAGAAGCAATTCCTTTCCCCCTTCTCTCTGCTGTCTCCATAAAGTTTCATCTCCATAGAATACTTTTTGGCCATTTATTTCTGCGCTTCTGTAGGTCTTTCAAGTTGTTTTTGTTGCTAAAGAAACTGCTCTGGCCCTCAATCCCAGTGCTCCCAGTCTCAATTCCAGCACACTCCTCCCTCTCCCTCTTCACATCAAAGTGCTCTGGATCATAACCTTTATTTTCAGAGGAAATGTCTTCACCCAAAAATGTAAGATCTGACTGAATTCTGCTTATTTCAACAAAGTTGTTACTAAGAAATTCATTACAGGTCACTTAAAAATCTTCCACATTTAGGCCAAAGTCATGGAACTTCTCTGCTTAATCTTGTCCAGTGCTTCATAATAACGCCTTGTTTTCCATTACTTGTTACTGTTTGGGCTGGTGTGTTCCAAGCCAAGCATCTACCCCAGGTTTAATTTCTGGCAGTTTCCAGAAAAAGCACTGCAGTCATTTTCAAGAACAAGGTTAAGAAAATATTTTGCCCATATTAAAAAAAAATAATAATCCAGCTGCTTCACTCAGAAGTGTTGGTATCCCCATTTCTCTGCTGAAGGAATTTGTAATGGAATATCATCACTGGTCTAGTTTCATCTCACAACCATCACTGGTCTAGTTTCATCTCACAACCATCACTGGTCTAGTTTCATCTCATGTTGTGACAAGGAGGTTGGGTCATGAAGATGAAAAAGTATGGGAGGAGGCCTGTAGCAGCAGAGCATGGGAGGGAGCAGAAAATGAGAGGCAGCAGGAGGAGATGAAGGAGATAGATGCCAGGGAGAAAACTATTACTGACCAGTGCTAGGACTTCTCCTAGGACAACTAGGACATCATGGACAGAAATCAGTTGTGAAGGCAGTTCTTCGTGACTAGGGAAAAAAAGATTATACATCTATACATAATGAGATTCTGCTAGGCAATGGGGAAAGGGTCTGACATATTAGGTAAGGAGGTTAATAAGCATAATGGAGATAAAGATAAGATGCCGGGGAAATAATTAAGAAAAAATAAGAGGGTGGATGTGCAGATGAAGGAAAGGAAACTAGGGAATTAAGAGAGTGTGAAGAGTGCAAGAAAGCAGGAGACAGGGAATGGAGGGATGGATAAATGAAATGTGGAGTTGAGCTGGGAGTTACCTGAAAACAGTGCAGAGGAGGAAGCGAAGGCAGGAGCCAGGCAGAAGGAAGATGAGTTAAGAGCATCAAAGGAGAGAGGGAGTGTGAGTGCAGACTGAACTCTAGGAACAGGCTGATTTTTTGAGTCAGACATCACTGCAAATTGTGATTTATCTGCAATGGTATAGGAATAGGAATCAGATATGGCTAGCTTCTACACTTTTTTTCTTGTTAGAGAGCTTCTTTATCAAATATTCTGGATCTCTTGAGCCAGAGCTCCAGAGTTAAGGTGACCGCATGTCACTATCTGTTTACTTTTCAGACTTCCTCTGACTTTATTAACAAACATTTTTAGTGCCTGAAGTGCAACATGCTGCTTTCTTAACCACAGCAAAAAAAATATTTCTGCAAAATACATTTGAAAATATTTTAAGTCATTTTAAAATTATAGGTAGGGCTGCCAGCAATGCCTCTCACTGGCAGAGCAAAGCCAAGCCCTGCGCTTAGCTCCGTGGCCTTTCGCTGGGGGTGTCTGTCCTCTCGGAGGGCTTGCACCACCATCACCACAGTAACTGGGCACACATCCTCACAGGCATGAGCAGCGCTGCCTTTCCAATTTTTTCTCCCACCAGCTAGGAACAACAACACCTGGAGACAGGGGGAGAGAGAGGTGGGGAGAGCTGGGTGCACTGGGTGGCCTCCAGCAGCAGCTGGGGGTGGAGAGGAGGTGTCTGTCCCGTGGTACTGCCAGAGCTGCAGAGACACCACAGACACCACAGTTACACTCTTCCACTGCTAAAGCAGGGGGAAGCAGTGGCATTTGCCTCGAACGTGGTGATCCAGCTGGCAAACTGGAATTTCTTTAACATAAATGGCAAATGCTTCCCCGCAACCAGCCCATCTGGTCTGCTGTGCTCTCTGTCAGCTGGAAGGCAAGCTCTGCAGAGCTGAGCTGCTTTACTTTCCTTTTGAGAATGAAAGTAGCAGTGCTGTCAGAAGATGAAGTTGTTGGTATGTATCAGGTGATAGGAAAAATTACTCTGAAAGTGCAAATGGTCTGACATACATTTATTTAAATATACTTGGGAGTTACAAGTGTTGCTATGCTGTCCAGTTATCTGTTTGTCATACTGATAGCTTAAAAACACAGATTACACTCCTAATAACAACTCCTAGGGGTAGGGCTGCTGTTACTATTTGATTCCTCCTAAAGATTAATCAGAGCTAAGACTTCGTACATTGACCTATTGCTTCCTGAAGCAGATCTCTGTTCAAATTCTGACCTACGTCCCAGCTAAAGATGCATTCAATCTTTTCTTAATTTGTAATAGATGCTTGTGTACATTACAAAACCATCTCGCAATTTGGCAAATTAAGTTGTCTGTGGTTAGCTCTGGAATTGCAGAGATATTGCAGTGCACTGCAGCATTGCATAACGAGCTTCCCCAGACTTTTCCTTACTCGAGTGAGTAACAGTAATTCTTATCTCCAGCGAGCATCAGATCCATCCCATTTTTGAGAAAATAATTTGTATCAAATATAGGATGGGCATGTTATGCCTTGTGGCTGCAATGTTTTTTCAATTAACTTCTCTGAATATACCACAATGAAAAGTGTCAGCTTTTTGCCTCAGAGGCCTATAATTAGATTAAATGAATACAGTTAATTATCTACTACCTTCTTTACACAAAACAATATGTTTCTATAAATTAAAATGCTCATACAGGAAGGAAATTTTTGTTCACTCCAGTATATGCATACAGTGCTGGGTTGTGAACATTGTGAACATATCATGGTGTAGCACAGCTTTTTGTCTGCAGCCCTTATTTTGCAGGAGACAAAACAAATTACACAGTCATCATGCTATTTACAGCATATATGTTGGTGCAAGGAGGTGATATGAAAAGGTACAGTGCCCATGAAGCAAATATACTTTCCCCTTTCATGGATGTTCTCTATAAAATTCTCTTAGAGAGATTAAATACAGCTTTGTTTGTGTACCTACACTCACACCCTCAGGGACTATGCTATGTCCAGATATAAAGCTGCTTTTTCTAGCAGGGTGTACTTCTCCTTTCAGAAAATTAAAAAAAAAATAAAAGATAATCCATTCTATAGGAAGTATTTACAATTAACAGCTCAGTTTCCAGGCCCACTGGAATTCTAGCTAGTGTGGACTGAAGATTTTCTCTGCCTGTTCTCCAGCGTGACTAAATATAAGCAAAAGTTCATGACTGATCAATACACTCCCACCCTGGCATGCCTGGTTCGGAAGTGCAGATGTTCAAATGCTGCTGCAGCACCCGGGTGGTAACATGTCTGAAGCAGAAAACACTCGTTTCGATTTGATAAAGTGTATCCAAAAGTCCCTGTTTCCACCAGAATAGACGTTAGTAACTTAAGGCCTAAACATGCCATCCTCCCTCACCAGAAAATGACAATTAACTTTAGCAGAAGCCCTTACTCCGGCCTGCAGTAGCCTCTGCATATAAATGCGATGTGTACCCAGGACTGGTCTTGTGTTTCATGAGGGTCAAACCCTGAAAAGCTTTTGAATACTCAGTGTTCCTACAGCGCATCGCATTCTATTGTGGTTTGTCCTGCCTGTCTTTTCCTTTAAACGTTCATTAGTTCCGTGTATAAAAGTATTCATTAAAATATCCTTGTGTTGATAATAATCTTAATATTGGGGAGCGAAGAGGGCTGTGTTGCCACATAAATGCTGCCCGGGTTCCTGCTTGCAGGGTGTAACAGGGGGAAGAAAGACCGTCTTGATAGGCACTATCTGCTGCAGGAAAACTTTCACCAGGAGCTGTGAATTGGATTTAACCTTTTAGTGGCTGCACTGTGAAGCAAGATGTTTCATGCTTCCTACACAGAATAGAAGCTTTTTTTATTTAAAATAGTCATAAATACCGGTGGCCCTTCTAATTACTGGTACAAATATCAGAAAGCAGTTACAGAGGAACAAAGAAATGCAACTGGAAACAGAGCTCAGTGGTCTTGTACTTCCCTGAAAAGCTGATTATACTTTTGGCTGATTCAGTTTCTTTCAGAGGGAATTTACCCTTTTTGGCAGTTGGAGTTTCAGCAGTGCTGATTGGACTAACGGCAGAAAATGCATCTGGGGCTGAGGAAATCAGCTCAGGGTCCTGTCTGTGTCCAACCGAATTTTGCCAGCGAGCTCTAGATTTTGTCTTTTAGCCCCTCGGTGTCCCTTGTCTCGTAGGATTTAGAAGCCATTTTAACACTAGTTTAAAAATAGAGACATTTCATTTATGTTTTTGCAGGTGCTTTGCCCCATCCCCTGCTCTCCCTCTATGATTTATCTTTTAGGATAAGGGCTAATGAAAGGTCAAGGTTATTCTGAAGTATCCAGCATGGGAGAGTTTTCTTCCTCGTAGTTCCTTAAGATGAATTTCGCACAATTATAACTGATACCGTGCTGGAAGGTAATTCAAATGTTCTGGGAAAAAGAACACAATGACGAGCAGTAACCTTTAGCACTCTAAAATGTCCCTGGTGATTTGTATTTAGTGCTTCTTCAAAATGCAAGAAGCCATCTTACCACACAGTGCCGTGGCAGAAGTTAATTTTTTTCGAGTGGTGCTCTGTAATGTGGGTCTGCAGAGCAAGACCTGGCACATCTGGCTGTCAGAGCTGTGCCGTGGAGTTTACATCCGAAGATCATTTCCTCGCCTCTGTGACACAGAAATCAAGAAGGGTGGATTTTCCCCCCCCCACTCTCTCCTTTTGCCTGTCTGTAATTTTGAAATGGAACAACAGGTCATTAGAAGCTCTGGCTGGGAGATACACCTTGCTTCCCATTTTTTAAGGGCACCTGGAGACAAACCTGCCTCTTTTTGCCTTCTCCGTGGGCTGCGCTGGGAGAAGATGCTTCTGCATCCCTGAAATCTGGAAGCCGGGGGTGGGGGGAGCCCCGAGCTGCAGCCAGAGAGCCGCTGCCGCAGCCCGGGCAGCGGGCAGAGCCCACAGAGATGTGTCCCAAACCTCGTCCCCCCGGCAGATGTGGGTCCCTTTTCTGTACTCACCGCGGCTGAGGGGCTGCGGGGGCACCGGGGTTGTGCTGAGGAGGCTCCAGTCGCTGCCGCGGGGAGAGGAAGGGAGGAAAGGAAGGGAGAAAGGGCAAAAAAAAAAGGGAAGGGTCGCAGTGGAAGCTGCGAAGAAGCGGGGCGGCGGGGGCGCAGCGGGAGGCGGCGGGGGCGGCCGGGGGTCCCGCCAAGGCGCGGGCGGGCGCGGAGCTGAGCGGGGCCGGGGGCCGCCCCGGGGCCCCTGACGGCGGGGGGCCGAGGAGAAGCGGCGGCAGAGCCCGCGGAGGAAACTCAATAAATAAAACCAGACTGTTATTTCAGGCGCGTAAATTTAAAAATATTTGGACAGGAAGAGCGAGGGGAGAGGAACGGTAGGAGACAACCTAACGGTTCCGCGGCCGGGCCCCCCCCGCTCCCCGCCCGCCGGGCCCGCTCCCGGCCCCGCTCCCCGACCTGCCCCGCACCTCCGCCGGCCCCGGCCCTCCCGCCTCCCCGGGGAGCCCGGCAGAGCCCTCCGCCAGCACCGACATTTTGAGTGCATGTGTTGCGGGGCAGGCTCTCCTGAGGCTTGGTGAGAAAATCTTTCTTCCTTTCTTTCTGTCTTCCCTTCCTTCTCATTTTTTTTAAATTTTTTTCCCTCCCCCACCCCCCCGCCATGCACAGCATAACAGTCCTCGCAAATAAATGCAGAAGCTTTCCTCTCCTCGCTTTTTTCGAGGGAATTTCAGCATTTTAGTAAGCAGATAACAATGCACAGTTGTTTCTGGCTGCCCAGTGAATTGCCAGGTACATTTGTGGAAGAGACCCTTTTCTTTCTTTCAAAAGCTAAAAAGTGGTGGTTTTCTACTAGTTTAACTCCTTCTTGGTGTGAACAATGCAATGGCATTTCCTACGAAGCTGATTTCTTATCCCACCATGGAATAAAGCATTGATTTTATTCCTCCCCCCACACCAAAAACAGGCAAACTTCAATGTGCAGTCACCTATTGCATTGGCCACTGAGCTGAATTCACCTTCCAACACCTGATAATTTACACTCCTCCGGAGAGAGGCAGGGCCAGCTCTGGGTGCCTGCCTCAGCCGAGCCCCTCTCCCCCGGCACCCAGAGCCCGGCTCTTTCACCCTCTCAGGGTGCTGCTGCTGCCACAGAGGAAACTCCCTTCGTTCCCCTTTAGAATCTGCCCCTTTTCCAAAGCAATTCAACAGCCCCCGCCGCTGTTCCCAGGGTGATTTAGAAACAAAGGTCAAGTGTAAGAGCTTTGCTCATCCGTGTAACTGAAATAGGGGAGAGGGCTCTTTCCCCACAGCTGTGTTCTCAAGCAGCCTGGGCAGTAGGAATCCTGGTACAGCTACATTTTATACTCTATTTCTTCACATTTTCCTGTGCTTGCTATATTTGTTTCTAGTTAAACATCTCATCTCGATGCTATACTGTTTACTGCTTGTTCCTGGGCTGCTGCAGGACAGTCTCTGCTCCTGCCTGGGAGACTTATTTTTTCAGTTGATTTGTGTCTCAATAAAAGCTCTCAAAAATTATTTCGTTCCATCTCACACGCTGCAGTTTTGCATCTCCGGGTAAATATTATTGCTGACATTTTCACAAACATGAGCATTTGTAAAACTGGACTTTTTGATGTTGCCAGACTACTAGGGAAAAAGAAATCACAAAAGTAGTTTCTGAAACCACATCCGTTGTTGGAAGAGTTTTTCGGTATGAGGATCCCTATTAATTAAACCTGTTTTATATTATTTTCTCCTCGCTCAGTAAAAGTAAAAACCTCGGCAGGAGAGCTGACCCCCAGCACACCCCAAACAGGCAGTTTTATCACCTACAAACACTGTAAGGTGCACGGAACACACCAGCTGAAGGATTTCTTGGGTTTCCTAGAGACTTTTTGCAGTAACTATGAACTTCCTGGGGCAACAGAGACTAATTTTCGCTTTCAAAGTATCTAACTAGGAATTTCAACCTCTAATGTTGTTTCCGATACATGGAGTGGCTTACAGAGAAAATGCAGCAGTAAAAGCAAATAGAAGGTACCTTTAAACCAGACTTAACATCGCCCGTGACTCACCCGCTATCTCTATAGTCACGACCGTGGTGTAACCCGTCCTGGCTTTAAACATGAACTTCTGGCACGCAATAAAGCCGCTATTTCTGACTAGGCGGGGCATTTTACTCGGAAAAGCAGTTGTTTCATTAAGTCACTGCTTAAACTTCGGCTTAGCGCACATTAAATGCTGATGGAGCTCAAAACGGCTCTGGGATGGGGTGTTTTTAGTGGCACAAGTGAAAAATAAGTGAGAAGGAGGAATATTACCTTTCGATGTTCTCCTCTGCCGTAGCAGCGAGAGGGAGAAATCCTGGGGCAGCGCGGATTGCTGCTTTGCCAGAGGAGTGCGGGGCACTAATTGTGGAGAAGGAAAAAGCTCGGAGCATCCTCCAGGACATGAGGAAAGGAAGATGGAGAGCAACAGAGAGTGCTTTGGGTCACTTCACCTCGGGGACCTGCGGATTACCTTACTCGGTTTTAATATTTCAGGTGGTTTTAGTGCTCTTTATACCAGGTATTTTGTGGGTTATTTCCCCAGTCACGCATCCTATGTGCCGGGCTGCTTGCATAAATGATCTCTAGATCCCTTGTGAACAAAAAATGACAATAAAAGCGCTCAAAGCTTCATATTTCACAGAGGTTTTTAATCAGAAAACACAGCAGTGTGACAGAGCCTATAGTAAACGTGACAGACAGTTTCAGCAAATAATTTTTTACTCAAAAACGATAGTAACTGATTTTGTGGGGCTAAAATCTTTTTTTTTCTGAAGAGTTAAAATCTAAGCTAATGTACACCCCCTCCTCTTTTAAGTGCTATTTTAGGTACTATTCATTTTGCATTGATTTAAAACCTTCTATTTTGCACAATTAAAAATTAGGCTATTCAGAAGAAAGCACTTTAAGCTGCCCATCTGCCCAACAACTAGATCCTGTACAAATGTTAAAAGTTTCAAACTAAACTCTTTCCACTGTGGTGCTGAGCATCGTTAGCTCCTGTTGTAGCTGGAGAGGTAAACGAGTTTTGGTCTGATGAATACCCTCAACTATATTGCAGTGGAACCTTTTCAATGGTTAAATTGTGTTTTAGGCACAAGCAATAACATAACTTCCCGAATATGAAAAGTGCTGCTTCCTAAATGTCACTGTATTTAAATATTCCTCTTTTGTGAGATGCATCTATACCATTAAAATAGTTTATTTCCAGGCAAAACAGAATAGTTGGTGGAAAGCAAATAAGATTTAAACAACATCTAAACGGCACTCAGCTTATGAAGCAACCAGAAAACTCGGTGTATTGCAGCCTTCGTGTCCCCTTCCCTCTGACAAAGCTTCTCTGCTGCTTGTTTTGAAACTAGAAAAAGACGTCTTGTTCACTGCACAGTAAACACGAACTACTAAACTGAGTTGTTTAAAACCTCTGGCAATCCAAAAAACACCACTTACACTGTTTCTGGTAACTAAATTCAAAACCAGCTTGGTGAAAGTTTAAATACACAAAGGGGAAAAGTGTCATCTACATTTAGAAAGTAAGTGACCTACTTCTACAAGCTGTTGTTAATGTCAAAATGCAGCTATTTCCCAAAGCCTCTAAGCGCCATCCTCTGTCCTCAGGCCAAGCAGCCTTTGATTCAAGCTCTGCCTGGGCAGGGACTTGCAGGTTACCCCTTAAAAGGCTGTTTTAATCCAAAACAGGACTTCAAACTCTAAAGCCTGACCGAAGGGAGGGAGGAGGAAAGGGGAAGGGGGATTGCATTGAGAGGCGGGAGGAATCACAGTAGGTTATTTCCTTTTCTTAAAAGTCCAGCAACATTAAGCATGTGAATAGGTAACTCTTGTATTAATGACTTAACACGAATGACCTAAAATAAAATGTAAAACTTGATACTGGAAAACTAGGTATGAGTGACCAACGGATAGCTGGCGGAGTCTGTGAGTACGTTGTAAATGGCAGGTGTAAGAAATTGCTGGGAGTGTGGATTTAAAACATTTCTGTTATCTAAAAACCCACCTCTAGAATTTCTTCAGATTTATACTATCAGCTGTTAAAAAAAAAAAAAAAAATAGAAGTAAGGATGCAACAAATGTTATTAAAAAGGAGGAAAAAAAACAAAATAAAAAGGCGGCTGAAAGCCCCAAGGTCCAAAGGAGCCCGGCCGAGGTGGGTTTAATCCGTGGCTGCAGGGAAGAAGCTGCTGTCCTCCAAGAGCTTCACCACGGCGGACCTCTTGTAGAGCTTGGCCAGGTCGTAGGCGGTGGCCCCCCCCTTGTTCTGGTGGCCCACCTTGCACTCGGCGCTCTCCAGCAGCAGCTCCACCACCCGCACGTGCCCCTCCCGGGCCGCCCAGTGCAAGGGCAGGTTGCCCTCCGCATCCTCCACGTTCACATCAGCTTTGAACTCCAGCAGAGTCTGCAAAGTGTCCAGAAACCCCTCTCTGGCTACATCGTGCATGACAGCGAAGCCAGTACTGTCCTTCAGGTTGGGGTTTGCCCCTTTCATGAGCAACCTCCGGGCAATTTCAGGGTTCCCCAGTTTCATGACCTATGAAAGAAGAAGAAGAGTTGAATACCCGGGGCGGGGAGGGTGAGTTTGCTTCAGCACTGGCTTTAGAGCCTCGATTCTTCCCTCTGGGTTTTGTCATTTAAAACAGGCAGAAGAGCTCCACTATAAAACTAATGATGCAACATCTATTTTTTAATGTGCTTTTTTTTTTTTTACTAAACTCGGTGAAATGGTGGAAGATGTTATCATCTCGGAGGTAATAGCTTTCTGTCTCAGATAAATTAATGTCTGACACAGGCGGTGTAGAATGGGGATATAATAACTTTATTATTTTTTTTAACGTGGGTTGTCTCAGTTTCTAAACCTACGAAAACTAAGTACGGTTCAGTTTTATCTGCCTAAGTATTGAGACACCTTTACATGACTGTTTAACCTCGTTAAACATCAAATATAGGGTCTGTGAGGAGCAGATATTTCACCTCAGCAACAGCAAATGTAGAATGTGTTTTTATAAGCTTTCAGGTGTTTACATTGTCTGTGCATCATCATAAAACAAATATTTGGACTGTACCATAGCCCTGTCTGCTAAGAAAAATAAATGCTAGAATAAATTTTTCTCTCCAATATTTATGTTTCATTATGTCACCCAAAAAGGAGAAGTTAAAAGAAAAGTTTCAAAGTTCCAGAAGTTTTCTTCTAAAACAAATAAATTACATTAAACTTTAATAATTTCACCGTAAGTAAACTGTGGCTATAATCTGTTGTTGAAAACATATTTTTTTTAAAAAACAACAACAACAATAATTGGATTTTCTGACCGTTTCTCTCAGGAAAAAAAAAAACTTCTTAAAATTTTCTCAATTACATCATAATACTGTCATACTTAGAAGGCAAATCTCTCTTATTTGGGACTTAACAGCTTGCACCGATTTCCTCCAAATTCCTCATTTTTGTTTCCTCAAAGACCTTCAAAAAATGAACACAGTAAAGTATAATCTCCAGACTATAGGCAATATTTTCCTTTTCTTGTAATTAGTCTCATTGTGAGTGTCAAATTTGAAAAAAAAGCCCCCTTTTTTATTTTCCTAGAAACGTCCACACACTGATTTGAAAACCTTGGCGGGGGGGGGGAAATTATCTGCATAAAGGAGCATTACAGTGCATTAGATTTAGCATAATGTGTAATTTCTACAAGTGATTTGCTGAAAAACTCTCCCCGGTGAAAAATATATAATAGGCTTTTTAAAAAAAAAAAACAAAAAAACAACAGGCTAAAATACATCTAATTACTGCAGCGTTTGGACTGTAAAGCAGCCCAGTATATTATATTTACAGACAAGAGCAAAAGTGCAGCTCAGGCAGGCTGGGATTCAGGGAAAGAGCTTTCCCTGTGCCCCCAGGCTTCCAGCTCGGTATCTGCCACTTCTTTCACTTCTGACTGGAGATGGAAGCGATGTAAAAGCAAACACCAGCATTGTGATCTTTCTTTCTTTAGTCAAATCTGGACATTTTGGTCCCTTTTGGAGGGCCCAGGCTGTATTATTTGTGAATTTAAAACATATATTCGGTTTAAGTGGGAGTTTTCTCTGTTTGGGCTAGGGGGACTGAAGGCTTCAGTTAAAGATGCAGGGGGGAGAAAAATCATATAAAAGGTGATGCGACTGGGACACGGGCTACAACTGTACAGCAAATGCCCTTTATTTTGCAGTTTTACTTGGGGGGAGGGAGGCAAAGAAGGAGAAAGCATTAATTGAATAAAACTGATGAAGAGCATAAGGGCAGGACCTGTATTTGAGGCCTGCATAGGTACACTTCATCAGAAATAAAAAGTACAGAGCAAGACAAGCCGAACAGTTGTTTAATTAAACATAAATACAGAAGTAAAATATAAATCCATTGGTATTAATATAGGAGCATTCTCTCAGTGTTAATTAAGAGAGAGATTATGGAGAGGTTATCTCAGCTGTGGAGAGTGCACTGACAGAGCTCTTTCGAGCGTGGCCATGCACCCACAGCACATTTCGGGATGATACATATTGAAAATAAGTCGACAGATTCTCCTGTTTTGATTTTTGTTGTGGTTCATTAAGTCAGTTATGATTAGGCAGCGATAAGAAGTATTGTTAGGACACGGATGCTTGTTTAATATAGCTGGATACTATGTCATTGTGTAAAATATGTCTCAATTCAGGGTACGGACTGCTTTTAGGAAAAAAAAAAATACATTACTGTAGGACAAATTGGTTTTGAGCCCTTCTCCCGAGGTTAAACGAGCTAGTTAAATGTTTCCTGTTTTCTTAAAGAAATTAGTTTGTGTAAGTTTTTAATTTAAATCCTTTCGCTCTCTTAAAAGTTGCTGCAAGTGCCTGCACTGCCATGCGATGCCCTATTTAGGTGCTAACAGGACAGAGAGCAGCTCCCAGACCTCCAGCTTCAGCGAAATTGTCATTAAAAAGGTTCATTCCTGCTTTTTAGCAAGAGGTGTTTATTTTCCAGCTCTGACATTTTGATGTAAAGCCAAAAAAGCTGTAAATATCTCGAGCACATTCGCAAGCTATGTGCTGTTTAAAAATCTCAATTTCAGAAATGATTAGCATGGTTTCGAGGGGGGGGTGGAGAGCAGTTAACAAACGATTTTTCTAATGTGCGAAACTAAAAAGACCTATAGCTCCACTTCCACATTTCATTACTTATACCTTAAGTACAAACAACCACACTTTCCCCCCCCCCCCCCCCCCTCCGGATTTATAAATCACTTCTTTCACTATTTGGTAGGTATTCTAGCCTTTTCACCATTAGTATCTGATATTATTAAAAGCAAAATCTCTCATCAGCTCCAATAGTTAGCAGTTGGATGAGTTCCAACTCCTGCCTGCACAGCCACACACTTAAAAATTAGGACATAGCACCCTATACGATCAGAAAGGAAATAGCTGGAACCAGTGCCCTGCTAGCCGATCTAAAAAAGCCAATTTTTAAGCCTTAATTATGAATGAAAAAGCAAGTGATTCAGCTGGAACCCTAACTCGTAGGGCTCCCTCTTAATGTACATCGAAGGTCCTCGGTTCTGAGCAGCATGCTTCCCACTGAGAAAGGTCATTCCTCGCAAACAGAGTATAAAGGAAAAGTACCATCTACAGCAGAGCCCAGAACCGAGACGAGTCACGCTTTAAAAACATATTGCAGGAAGAAAAAAAAAAAAAAAAGGAGAAAAAAGACATAAATCCTAAGCTTCAGAGAACAGCACATTGGTGTTTACAGACCTGCTCTGAAATCTTGCTCACCTAAGCTGATTTCTTTTCATCTCAGCTCTTTCATTCCTCTCCTCCTCCCCACGAAGTTACAAAATATTAGCAAACTCGTAGCCCGTTTGACATTGAGGGTGATCCCCGATTGAAATAATGGTTTTGACCAGTTTTATTTCAAGTACGTCACTTTAGGGAGTTGGAGCCACTAAAGTTATAAAATATGGCATCCAACGAGTTTGAAAAACCACTCGAATTTCATCCACCAGCCTGTTTAAAACGTTGTCTTTTTTGGAAACCCGGGTCACGTAGGTACCAGTGATGAAATATTTTCTCCCTCTCTGGATACCAACCTGCAGCGCAGTCCTCCCAAATCCATTTTGTGCATTGACGTTTACATTCTTTTGCAACAAATTAGTAAGTTGCACTAGGTCCCCCTTGGCAGCCGCGGACGCCAGCTCGTTCCCAGAAGGCTCGGCCATTCTTTAGGGTGACTGACGATCGGAAAAAAGATGAGATTTTTTTTTTTTTTTTTTTTTAACCAGGCATGGCATCGGAGACTGACAGAAGGATTGGGATGGTTAATCTTCTGGAGTAGACCTTGTAGTAAATACTCGTAAAAAACCTCCTTGCCAAGAGCCCGCCCCTAACTCACACGTGATTATTCACCAAAACTGCAGCTCCACTTGAAAGAAGATTTCTTTGCTTCCACATATAGAGTAACTCCTATTAAAGACTTTGGCCACTGTCGGGAGGGGGGGGTAGGTTAATAGCTATGCCATATATTATATATGTTATAGGCAATAACATATATACACGTACACCGGAGACTCACTCAGACCTGAGATCTTGGAAGGAGAAGACAACCCACCCTGTTCACAGTCGGGATCTGAGGCTTGAGCAGCAACAGCTCCGAGGAAAAGTCTTCCGTAGCAGTGTGTGTGTATCCACTCCCGCGGGATAACCCCGCTCACCCCGCGCCGCCGCCTCTAGTCCGGGCCGAGCGGGGCCGAGAAGGACGAGCCTCCCCCGCGGAGCGCAGGGCGCGGCGGCAACGCCTGCCCGGCCACCGGCCTCGCTCCCTCGCCGCTCTCGCTCCCCGCAGCAGCTTCACTCCCGCGGCCCCGCGCAGCCTCCGCGCAGCGGGCGGGTGCGATCCCGGCCGGCGGCCGCCCCCGGCGGCGGCGGCTCCGGAGCATCCAGGAGGACGGCGGGTTCCGCGGGCGGCGGCGGCCCGGCGGGAGCGGCTGCGGGAGGGCAGGCGGGAGGGCAGGCGGGCGGGCGGATGGGGGAGGGCGGCTGCCGCCACCCGCCGCCCGCGCTCAGGGCGCGGACGAGCCGGGACGCGGGGCCGTTCCCGCCGCCCGCCCGGGCCCCGCCGCCGCTGCCCGCGCTCCGCCGGGCACTCCCCGGCAACAGGCGCGCCTCTCGCCCCTGGCGGGGAGCGGAGGGGGAGCCCCGGGCGGGGGCAGGGGCTGCGCCGGTGCCCGCCGCTGCCCCGGCCCGGCCGTGCCCGGCAGCCTCCCGGCGCGCAGTGACAGCCGCCGCTCGCCGCCTCTTTCCACTCCGCGAAATAAAGCTGCACTTGCCGGTCCGCGGCCGCTGCCTCCGCCCGCGACTTTGCGCTCCCCCTTTTTTAAGCACAAACAATCGCTACTTCTGTTTCCTACGGACACGAAGCCGGTTTCTCTCTCCTTTTTTTTTTTCCTTTCCCCCTTTTTTTTTTTAACCTCATCAGCTTTTTTTGAAAAGAAAAAAAATTTGAGCGCTTTTTGAGTTGAAACACCCGCCCACATTTTAACGGCAGAGATTTAAGGAGGCGCGGCGGAGTTGCGGCGCGGCCGGGCAGGAAGGCCTGCAGCGGCCCGCACCGCCCCTCGCCCGGCCCCGGCCCCGGCCCCGGCCCCGGCCCCGGCGCGCAGGCCCCGGCCACGGCTCCGGCCCTGTAGAGCGGAGCCCTGTGTGGGTTCCCTTTGCCGTGCAGCCGGGCACGGCGCTGCCCCGGCACAGCCATAGCAGTCAGGGTGCTATGAGGAGGAGCGCTGCTGAGGCCTAAGGGGGGGAAATAGGGGGGGAAGTAGAAGGAAAAGGCGGTTTTAGCACCGGGAGCCGCCGCGGCCCTACGGGGGGAACAGGGGTCGGGGGGGGCTCGAGAGGCGGGAGGGCGGCCTCCACCTGCCCGTGGTGGGAGCGGACCCGTCCCGGCTCCAGTCCCGGCCCCGCAGCTTTCGCTCGGCACCCCGGACGACAGCGGCTCCGGGGCCGGGGTCCAGCCCGGCAGCGACGCGGGCTTCTCTCCCCGAGGACAAGGTCAAGGATGAAGGGTCAATGTCAAGTTGTCTGAGCGGGGGAAGGCGACCGGCCGTGGCAGCGCTCCTCGCTTTCTGCGATGCTGGTGTCCTTGATTGATTTGAAAGTGCCATTTTGAGGGGGAAAAGCACCCTGCCACCGAGGAGACGTGAGGGCTTCGCTTTTCCTGCAAAGCGCGAAGAAGTGAGGACGGTACGGTACGGAGATGTCATTGCCCTTCTTCCTGGCAGCATTTCATGACTTACAACGGCTTTAATGGCCGGATTGCTTTGAGTTTCAGGGCCCCGGGGAAGGCTGAATGCTGCCGAAGCGAACCCTCCCGAGGTAAGAGGCACTGTCACAGCTCCCTGAGGAGCACGCGTAACCCGTGGGTCGCAGAGACCATCCGCTCCTCTGTTTTCTGCGTGGACGCGACGAGAAAGTGAATTTGAATGTAAACAGGGTAAGACAGCTCGGGGAGGTGCGTTAGCGAGGGAACCTGCCCGGCAGCGCCCGCGGATCCTCCAGCGCTGCCCCGCGGGGAACCTGCCGCTGGCAGCGGGCAGAGGCGGGGGCCGGGGCCTGATTTCAGCCCCCGCTGCCGGAGGCAGAGCCAAGGTGACAGGGACGAACCCGCCAGCCGGGCGGCTGAGGGAAGTCAGAACGGCTTCTGCATGCGGCTCTCTCCTTTCGGCTGCGGTTGCTTCTTGCTTCGCAATTACATTTTCCTGTACCGATTCCCACCCAAGCACCCCCGGCTTCTGTTTGTGCAAATACAAAGTAATGAACTGCCTGTGCAGAGAGCAAAGAAAGTAACTTTGTTCAAATTATCAGCTGACCCCCACTCACATTCCCACTAAAGAAGAAAAAAAAAACCCACATTTTTTAAGGGCCTCATTATGATAATTCTCGGCCAGAAGTAGTAGTGCTAACAGTTTTGTAAACAAAAAAAATGAATTATAATTTCCCTCAAAGTTAACTCTAGAAATGTAGGCATATAAATAACATCCACGTATTCAAATATAGTTGTTCTTCTGCATAAGGAAGGAATTTATATGCAAAACTTCCAATATTCAGGCAGACGCCTTATAAATGACTTATTTCATGACTAATCGGTGCCAAAAATCCACAGCTTTGGTGGTGTTACCCGTTGCTAACTTACTGCAGAACTAGACCTGCAAGTCTTACAACAGTCTCCCGTTATTTTTTGTTTTGTTTTGTTTTACAGTTCAGAATAAAGCCCCTATCTTCTGCTAATCACACCACATAACAAAAATAATTAAGTAAAAGTGTAGCTGGAGTGCTGCAGGCCTCCTGCAAGTAAAGCTGCTCGGCCAGAAAATGCTGTCAAACCTCCCTCACCGTGCGGGTCTGTCAAACATCTCGGCAGAAATCAGCACGTTATTCCTGATCATTTCCTCTCAAGAATGATAAAGGTATTCCTCCTGAACCAGAAAAAGTTGCCCAAATCGGCTCCAAAATCAGCAGCCAAAACACCTTTCCGGAGGGAGATGTTATCGCCGGGCATTGCAAAGAGTAAAATAAGCGAGTGTCCCCTCGGCTCCCTAATTTATCTGACATTCGTTGGGGGGAAAAATCCGCCTGGAGTGGCCCGGGCTGAGGGGTTGTGAGGAGGAGAATAGAAACTTTCGCTGTGGTTTGAATGTGAACTTCCTGCGATTTGGGGCACGTGCAGCTTCTCACCTTTTCATCACGTTCTGGATCAAATCCTTCCTGGTCTGATCTAATAGAGATATCATTATTTAAAATATGACTGTAACAGACGTGAACGCCGTGTAACTAATCTTGACAACATACCTATAGCTTCAATTCGTGCCAGGAATTAATTGGCTTTAATCCAATTGCTAAACCTCGCTTTTCAGCCTTTATTATAGTTACTCTCTAGTAATGCGTGGGTGGATTTGTTTGTAATTTAGCATAGGCTGTCCCTGGCATGGCACCATACCTCGTACTTAGTACAGAACTGTATGAAACATCACACTGGGGAAAAAAAAAAAGGCAGGTACAAAGGCAATTGCTTTCTCAGCCCTCCGGTCAGTGGTGGGGAGCTCGAATTGTTAAGCCAACGTCAGCGGGCAATAAAAATCTCTTGGGAAAGCCTGCCAACATAAACTAGAGCAGGAACACGATAAAATATAAAATCCGACTGACACCCTGGCTGTGCATCCGAAGTGGCGTTTCAGTTTGAACTCAACCCGCCTGGAGACCCCGAACGGCTCCACCGCCGCCAGACGCCCGCCCCAGGCGCCCCGCAGCCCCGGCAAACAGGCTTCAAACAGTTCCCAGGGAGGGGGTTTCTTGGGAACACGGACTCTCCCGAAGGCATGGTTTAACTTTTCCTACGCCCCTGTCCTCACGCAGCGTTTGTTCGCTGTCTGTCCCCTCCGACGGACCCCGCCGCCGTGGGCGGTCGCGTTGTGCTCCCTCCGCAGCTCTCCCCGGTGCCCCCCGGCAGGCAGCGGGGAGCTCGCTGAGGCTGAGAAACTCGTCTGTAACCCTCACGGGTGGAAGAGAGAAACAATAAAGAACCGTGTTTCCTAAAAACGGAAAAAAAAAGCTGATTCAAAGATATCATCATGTAGTTTTATTATTAGCTTTTGCTAATATTATTTTAGTATTATTATTAGCTTTCACTAATAATGGTGCTGGATGTGTTTGCAGCCTTAGGAAGCTGCAACACCCATACACAGGGCTGAGCAAAGTGTGTTGGACCCATTGTCAAACTGGTGGCCGAAAGTGGGTTTAATGCCAATGATAAGGGGGTAGGTGAACGGCAGCAGGTCATAGGAGGCAGACTTAAAAAGCATTAATTACAGCTAGATTTGCATTAAAAAAAGAAAAGCCCAAACAGATTTTTCTGTGGTGTATATATAATATGTTGTGGTATATATAATATAATGCAGTTGCATCTTACAGTGCTGGAGTGCTAAGCTCGAGAGAGGGCCGCTGTGCAGATCACGGTCTGTTGCCTCACAAACTTGTGAAAAATGCTTTTCCTCCTTTTGACAGCAGCACGAAGATGGGGTACAATCTCCGTTTTACCGAGCCCCCCGCGCCGAGAGGTCCGGGTCACTCCGCCAGCAGAAAGCTTGGGGCTGTCCGAGCAGACGTGAACCGCGCTGGGGACCGAGTCACCGCCTTCACTGATGGCGCCACCGATGCTCCTCTGTCACGGGGTGCGGGAGGATGCTCCTCCGGCCGCAGCGGCCCTTATCTCCCCCCACCCGTCCCCGGATGGCAGGCCCGGCCTGGGCTCGCTGCAGCCAGGGCCCCGCCAACCCGTTAGGCCGCAGCCGGCGCCCGAGGCCAGCCGAGCCACTTCGCGCCGCGTTGGGCCAGAGGAGCCGCCACCTGCCGCCAACCGGGGATACGGGGAGGGGAGCGGTCAGACCCCGGGGCAGCGCTGCCCCCGCCGAGCCGAGCCGGGGGCAGGAGCTACCCCGCCCTCTCCGAGGAGCCGCTTCCCCGCTCTGAGGCCGGGCCGGGACCGCAGCCACAGCCGCTGCTCGCCGGAGGCTGAGGCGGTCCGTCCCCTCAGGGAAGGCCCATGCACGGGACGCGGGTTCCTTCAGCCGCTCGCTCGGGGCGGCCGCCCGTGGTCCCGCGACACGGAGCGGGCACCTTCCGCCGAGCACCAGCGCGGGCTCCTCGCGCGCGCCCCCTCCCTTCCCGCCGGTGTCGGTCCGGGGCCAGTGTCGGAGCCGGTGTCGGGGCCGGCACCGGCGCCGATATCGGGGCGCAACGGCCGCTGTCCCCGCGCGCTGTCGGAAAGGCCCCGCCCCTCCCCCCTCCCCCGGCTTCGCGAGCGCTTGACAGGAGGGTGGTCACGTGCCGGCCGCAAAGCGCCTCTTTGCGACCTCAGTGACAGGCAAAGTGTGCGACAGGCGCTGCGGAGGCGGGGGGGAGCGGCGCTGCCTCCTCCTCCTCTCCGGGCCAGCGGCTGAGGCAGCGCTGCCCGCTCCCGGCCCCGGCCCGCTCCCGGCTCCCTGCCCGCCTCCCTCCTCCCCTCCCCTCCTCTTCTCTGCCCGCCGCCGCCGAGCTGCCAGCTGGGGCAGCCCGGGGGCGCCGCGGGAGCCCGGGAGGAGCCCGGCGCCTCGATGAGCTCCTAGCTCCCAGCCTGCTCCCTTCTCGCCGGCAGCAGCTCCAGGTGCGCGGGTCAGAGCAGAGCCGGGACGCAGCTGGCTGCAATGGCGTCCAACATGGACCGAGAAATGATACTGGCTGATTTCCAGGTAAATTTCACACACCCGTGGCCTCTCGCCGCTTTTCTCTTTCTCCTCGTTGCTGAGCTGCCTGTTCTTTGTGGGAAGGTCCAGGGCGGGGGTGTGCAGCCCACCCTCCAAAGCCTCCGCTCGCTTGCTCTTTCTGGTTTTTGTTGTCAGGAATGGGGAACATGTGCCCTTTTCTCTCAAGGTGCGTGAACAAAATATCTTCTTTAACTTAAGAGAGTTTCAGGTTTTGTTTTTCTTTTTTTTTTTAAAAAAAAGAGAAAAGTATTTTCATCCACTTTGCTTGTTCCAACCTTCTACAAGCACCCAGGCCCTGGGACAGCTGCGTGCCAGCTCACTCGGAAGAGGCAAATGCCAGGGAGGATACAAAGCTCATCACTCCTCATGATTTGTCACAGGGTTGGTACTGAATCACTCGCCGGTACTACAGATGAGTGCTGAACAGAGGTGTTTCCATTATAGCATCGACACTAACTTCATGGTTGCCTCAGCCTATGACTAGTGTCATGATGGTAAAACTCTTCCCACCCCATTCCAAACAACAACATGTTTGTGTAGCAAGGAATAATATGCCCTTAAAAGTTGTTGGTTACCTTCCCTTCTCCCTATGAAAGGGTTATAATTTAACTTTGAACTCTTAAATCTTCTTCCCAGAATGAAGTCTTTCTCTAAATAAAAACGGTAGTTAGCTTGTGTTCAGGAGCCTGGTTAATCTGTTCAGTATATTGCTTCTTAATATTGCTTGGTTTTGTATTGTTTTTCTACGAACAAGTAAACAAACAAGTGGAAGATACCTGCATTTGAAATGGTGAGGAGAGCCAAAAGCAGCTTGGAGGGGTATCAGACTATATTTGAATATATCTTTTTAATATTTGCTTTTGAATTGATTTTCTTTTAAACTTTTTCTGTTTGCAGTGCTTGTTACATGTATAGGCTCCTGCATATTCTTGGACTGAGTTGTAAAACTGCTGTCTGTATGCACTTCTTAAAAGACTGTTTCTCATCTGTTAGCTCTGAAACTATTTTATTTAGTTTTTTTTTTTTAAAAAGAAAGTAATTCACTCTGTGTTTAACAAGAGTCTTTCTTTGGAATTACAGGTAGGGTGACTGTAGTGTACATTATGTAATTCCTCTTTTGCAAAAGGTATCTGATATATCACTGACGTAACACGTGGAGTTCCCAGATTATAACAGGGAAGTATTTCCCTTTCTGTACCTGAGTATCTTACACCCCATATTTATTAAAATGTTTTACAAATGTTTTTATAATGATCCTTTATTTTGTTGTACTTGGAGATACTTTTGTTTGTGTAAAGAGTGACGTCTCAATTTTAAGGCTGGAGTTTCATAAAGGAGTTTTTCCAGTAACAGTACCCTGTGTAAAAGGAAACTGGGACCCCAATTCTGCACTTATACTGTCAGAGACAGACTGTTATGGAATCTCACATTATTAGGTTTACATTCAGGAATCCCAGGTGATGCTGAAGTTAGTGGCTGGTGAATGTAAGATAGATATATATATATTATTTTTTTAAAATAGACTTTTCAGTCTGTATCCACTTCACAAGTTTTTAGTGTCAATGCTATTTTGCAGTTCTCCAGTATTTTTCTGCTTGGGTTTCAAAACCAGTTAATAAAGGTATAAGAGCAGCTGCAGTGTTTGGTACCCCGAAGACAAGTAAGTATTATTGCAAACTTGCAGATGTGTGGTAGATCACAGAAACCAGTTGTAGATCAAGGATGACATAATCTGTCTGAACCCAGGAAATATTTTATCATGTAACAATGCTTATTAAAAAAAAAAAAACAACAAAGGTTTGTTTTTCTGTTTCATCTTGTTTGTTTGTTTTTGTTTTTTAAGTAGTCTCAAGCTTCTACCTGATTCTGAAACACTGAACTGTCAATTGTCATGCTGTTAAAGCTTCAGATTAGTAAAGGACAATGTCAGTCATTATTAGGCCTTGTATCTTTAAGCTGTTACAAAACGGTGAAGGATTTTGGGTATTTTAGATACTTGATGGAATTTACAACTCATTCACTAGGAATTTAAAATGGAAAAGTGACTAGCAAAATATTTTTTCTTAAAACATTATGTGCAAAGTAATTCTGCATGATTTTCCCTTCTGTTTTCTGTACCTTTTAATTAATAAATGTGCTTCTCAGAGTTCTGCTGCCATCCTCTATATTTGTGTGAGGTATCTTGTTGAATCACTGGAAATTTCTGAAGCAATTCTTTGTAGTTTTGTTCAGCTAATCTCTGCTGAATTAAGCTGGGAGGGAAACTTCCATTGCCATTTCACGCTTGCCTTTCCCAGGTTACTTTTAAGAGGAATAGAGCAGTGGTCTTTGAACTTTTGAAACTTGAAGGAGTTTTCCCTCCTCATATAAAAATTTCAGTGAAGTAATAATTATACTGATGTGTGATGATTTGTGAAGTTTTCATGGGCTTATTTTGTATCCTTCAAAGCCATTAGGCATTCTGCCATTGATTGCAACTAGAGCAGGACCTTGCATTGCATTTGTTTTTTTCCTTTTAGCTCTGATTGTTGTAAGAGGTTATTTCTGCATTCTGAGACACTAAAGAGAAATACTTTAAAAAATATTTTGTATACCTTGGCTTCTTTAATGAGGTTACAGTATGCTACCCAGGGAGTACAAAGTACGTATTCATGCATGTGGGCTGTATGAGCAACCTGTCTAACTTTTCCTTCTTAGGTCCTCACTTAGGAAAGATTATGCAGAAGCTTAGCTTTATACATTAGTCTGATTGTTTGCAGTGGAAGTAGCTAAAGCAGTGGAGTTAAGCACACAAACAAGTTTTAGCTGTTTTACTAAATGCAATTCAGAATTTCTCCACAAAGTGTCATTGGCATGTAGGAAAAACAACAACTTGTGTTTGTAGCATGAATTCTTTAAAAAGGTAACTGCACATGAATTGGTAAGAGAGTGATGCTGCAACATACTTCACTTATTGGGGGAAATAAGGGCATATAATTTCTGCCAATTTTTGTTAACATCTCTGTTCTTTTGTTTGTTGTCATTAACTGTAAGATGTTCTTCCCTCTCCAGTGGGATATCTGGGTACTCACATGACACAAGTGTATTTGTAATCTCTGCAGTTTGGAGTCCACTTTTCATTATAAAGAAAATATTTTTTTTTTAATTGCAAACTTTATTTGCACTGAACTTACTTAAATTGGCATACTTAAACTGTTCAGGAATGAAAACCAATCTTTGAGTATTGGCAGAAGTGTCAGACATCAACATGTTGTATGCTGGCACCTTTACTTTTGTTTTTACAGCTTCAGTTAGGATTGGGACTAAAATTAGCAAGGATATCTTTTTGTCATGTAAGTTTTGTCTGCCTGTAGGGCCACTTAATTAATCCTGTGTGATTGTCCCCACAACAATTCTAAATGCAGAGTAGGCCTCAGAGTTGGAGTATTGTGGGAGTTGCCAGCTCCTGGATGTCCACATATTGCAAGAATGGAGCTTCAGAAGGAAGTTTTTCATAGAATTTGTGTTTTTCATTGGTCAAATAAACAAGCAGCTCAAGTTTTGCTCTGGGTGGGAAGACTTCAGAATGGAAAGGTGAAACTTAAAAACCCTTGCTTTCATCAGAACAGCAGGTATCTAATAGTTTTCTTCTTCCTTCTGTCTTTCATTTATGTTCGTTGTGAAACAGTTATGTGAGGTTTTTTCTTTTTAATTTTTTTTTTTAACTGGGTAATAGACTACTTCACACACACGTATATAAAAATATCTTGTTTTCAAACTTCATCTTTGTGTCAATCTTTTCATAAAAACAGAGGTTTGTGGGAGGAGCAAGGGGGAATTGGGAAGGAAGAACCTCATTGCCATCAGTTACAGAAAGGTGAGAGAGCATGCTAGATGATAATGTTTTAAGTTATAAAATTGGCCATGACATTGGTACATCAGCTTATTCTTTCTTTCTTCCTTTTTTTTTTCTTTTTTTTTTTTTTAAATTTAACCATAATGCAAACTACTTGTTTCCTTCTGGAATGGATAAAATAAAAGAAACTTTAGAATCTTTTCTCTCTGGAAGTTAACACAATGCTGTTGAATAACTGATAAGATGTATTTTTAAAGGTTTTTTTTTTTTTTGTGGTGATAGTTTTGAAAAACATCCGTTTGCTTCAGCCCCGTGCAAGGTTATCTCTGTTATGCACAGTTTCACTGTCTGACAGTCTATGTGCAGAATTTACATGTGAATTAAATATGGGGTTTTTTTGAGGGTGCTAATGGAGCTTTGCTTTCTTGTGTGTGTTGGCATGCTGGCTCAGGTTTTCTGTCACTTTTAAGTTATTGCCAGTATGAAAATTTGATGGGTGGAAAAGGTAGGCAGATACAGGAATAGCTTCAAGCCAGTTCCCTTGATTCTTACCCTGGACTGTGATTTATGCTGGGGGCTGGGAAGAGTTTCAACCATTTTATGTAAGGGTAAACCATCCACAAAAGGATTTTGAACAAATGGCAAAGTTGATGTACTCATCACTGATTTCTGAAAGAAATTGTGTGGTTTTGTCATTAAGGCATTGGAGCAGAAAGGGCTGTTCCTGATTTCTTTGCAGACTTCCTGTGAAGTGTTTGGCAATTCCCTTGGAACAGGGTCCTCAACAAAAGACACATGCTGAAGAAACTTCTCATCAAAGTTTAAATCTTTGGGAAGTGTCCTCCAACTTATGTTTAAAGTTCTTGGAGGCCTACATTTTAATCAGAAAGTCTCCCTAGGCACCTAAATATCTGGTTTTATATGTGTTCAGATCTGTCTGAGCTTAAAACCTCAGTCTTGCTGATACCAAACCATTCTTTTGTCTGGCCTCTCTGTAGAATGTCATGCAGCGGGTGCTCCCAGAGCACACCAGCTAGACTGAGCTCTGCAGCAATCTCCATAGTAGTTGGGAGGAAATCTGGTACTCTGTAGAAATGAGGGTTTGGGAGAGTTGCATTTGTTTCTAAATCCGCTCCTACTGAGCATCTTTAGGTAAAAGTGAGCTCTGCTAAGTTTCCAGTAGTTAGGTGTCAAGATGCTCAGCACTGCTTCACCTGACCTTTTTTGTGGATAGAGGTTACTGTTTCCATAGCTAAATGTTGAAATGGTTAACAGGGCTGTTTTTCAGTGTAAAAACAGAAAAAAAGAAAAAAATAGAGGACCTTAGGACACTGTAGGGTGTTAAAGCTCATACCTATGAAACCTCTTAATTTACATTTTGATTAAAATTCCTTTTAATCCTTGTTGCTTTTTATCACATCTGACGATTTTGTGCATTACACAGTCGGTAACAGCATTGGAACTGTTAGCTGGACCTCTTGGTTTGCAACACAATTGGTTTTGTTTGCTCTAAATGGCCTGAGGGTCAAGAGACACGATAAAAGCCTACTGCATGCTTAGTGTGTTTTAGTTGATTATTTTGGTTGTCATTTTCTGCTACCAAGACCATTGCTTATATTAATTTGTTCTTTGTGGGTTTCTGAAGAAACAGCAGTTGAATTTCTTCAGATGCTTTTAGGCTCAGCTGTAATCCCAAAGCTTGTGTCCATCAGAACAAAGCTAGTTTGATTTACTAGTCACCTTTCTGGCCTTTAAACTGAAGATGAAGTGGATTCCAGAGTCACAAATAAGAAATTGGAGTAAGAGTGATGTCCATTTAGAAACATGATAACTTGGATATTTCTGCTGATCGCTGTTCATGGAAAGCCAGCTAATTTCTCCTGTGCAAGGGAAGATAGTTAATTAGAAATACAATCTAGCATTTTATAGAGAAGAAAGAGGATACTATGATTTGTGTGCATTACAGCCCTGCTGTAAGAACCTAAATAAATATCACTGAAGCACCAATTCATCTTTAAAAGGAGGTTTATATTGTTCTTTTCATTCAATTACCTTGAAAAGACTCTTCACATCATAGTAATCATATCACCATTTCCATCAGCCCATTCATATAGGTATTTGGGTTAGTAGGTCACTGAAACAGATTGAGAGGTAGTAGCTGTAGGATCCTTTTTCAAATGCCATGACAACTAATACCAATTATAATATTGACATTATTAATTATATATATTCCTAGAGGCTAGGAACGTGCTTGCATTGAAAGATAATGTGAAAGTTATTTGGCGCATTGAAAATAAAATGTGGTTAATATTTCTTGGTAAGCAAGGATCATTTACAGTAAACACAGTTATTGAGTTCATATTTTTGTGGAAGGAGGTGTGGGAGGGGAGAGAACGAGGGTTTGAGTGATTTGCTACATGTCTTAAGGGGTCCTGAGAATCTCCCATCTTGAGAATATTCCATCAGTGCTGGGAAGTCTGCAAGGGTTGATTTTTTCCTTTATTGGGGCAGTTCTTATAGTTCAGTTATCACAGCAAGCCCAGCTTTCTTGTGTTTCTGTCCTAGAAGCAAGGGTTAATAGAAGAGTTAAGAGTGAATTAAATGAACTACATGGCATATCTTTGATAGGATTTCATATTTTTTTCTAGTCAGTGGATACATTTGTGGGGCAGCCATTAGATGAATCCTTTCTTTTAACTACTGTAAGAACTAGAATAAAAAGCCTGGGGAAATACCTAACATTTTAGTCCTCCTTCATCCTTTGGATGAAAGGAAATGACATGCTTATTGGCTGGATTGATACCTACTAATTAAGCCCATTTTTTAGAGTTGACTAGATAATGTGCAATTGTAAAAACAAACTGCTCAGAGGAAACCAAAGCCCTAATGTATGTGTTACATGTTGTTTGGTCTATCAAAGTCGTCATCTACTGGTCCTCTGTGTCTAACTGGTTGAGCAGGTCTTTGTTCTGCAGGAGTAGTTATGCTTTCAAAAGATAATTCATTAAAGCTGAAGTTCTTAAGAGATGTTTTGAAACTAGAACAGAGTAAGTCAGCCCTTGAGTTATTTTATATAGGTTTCATATTTTACCTATTGCAGGAAACAATTTGTAAAGACAAGAACTCTGAAACTGAGTCACTGCTGTTATTTTTTTTTTAAAGGTCAGGTTGTTTGTGTGAGCAAATACCAAGGGTGCCATATCAGCTCAGATCGAAGACACAGCTGGCCTAATGTCTCGTCTGCAGCCGTGGCTTGTCCTTAGGAAAGAGCTGAAAGAAACAAAGTTTGGATGGATTTGCTTCATCCTACGTTCTGGAAGTCAGCACTTTAAGAGCTTGGCAATGGGGTTTGTTATAAAACTTTGGAATTAAACTGTGTCAGTTTGAGTTACCCTTGTGTTCTTCAACTGACTGAGTTCTTCAGAGACATCTGAGTGGTTTTGTGATACGTGAGTTTGCTCTGTAGAAGCTTTTCTTCAGTATGTAACATATATTAATTAATATACTAATTCTATTCTATAAACTTTTATTGGAATTTCTGCTATTTCTTATGGTACAGAAGTCAAATCTGCCTGAACTGTAGAAATCTTAACCCCATCTGGTTTGTACTCCAGTAAAATACACTAAAAAGTGAATGTCAGCTTGATTTAAGCTTTAATTAAGGTTGATTTAAAGAGCAGTCTGTGGAGTGAAAAAAAAAAGTTTAAGTTCCTTTAAAACTTTGGTCATCTGGTCCTACTAGTTTGTTCTATATGTCTCTGCTGACACTTTAGGATGAGAGAGTTCTCTGCAAAGAGCAATTTTGTTATAGGATGGTCCCTGAGTTCCTCTGTAGTAAATATGAGTGCACAGAATTAATTTAGCTTTTATGATGCGCCCTTACCTTCTTTGAATACTTCTCTAGTGTCTTCTTCCTTTGGTTCCACTGACTTGCTGGCAGGCTTCCTTGTCCTGGTGCTTTTAAAAGCTTATATAATTTTTATGCCTTCAGATAATTTTTTTTTTTACAGTCCTTGTTGGCCTGCATTATGATATGACCTGTGCTTTGCTGGGATTTGAGTATTCTTCTGTTTCCCTGTGTTGGATACCATTTCCAGGTTTTGAAGAATATGTCTGTTCCTTGTGGTTCTGTTCTTTACCAAAAAAATGTTTGCAGAATGTTGAGTAAAATATTTTTTGTGAGGTTCTACTGCTTTTGAGGCAATAAAGAGAAAGATGATGACTGCAGATATCCAGTAAGCAAACGTGTTTGTCACACCCCTGCAGTTCTTTTCTGTTTTCCATCAGTTTTTCTTCTTATGTGATAATGTATAAGATACTGTAAGAGCAAAATTACTGTGATTGAGGGAATCTTGGGGGTTTTACTTTCACTGAGATACTTTAATAAAAGTATTAAACAAGCACAGAAACTTTGGGGTAATCCTAACTAAAGCTTTTTGTAGTTGTTGGGTAAAGGCTGTCTTCAGTCCTCAGGAAAGACAAATGGGTTTAGTAGTCCAGAGTGCTAATTAATGAGTACTGACTTTTGTTTTGGTCTTTAATTCAGTCGAGCGCTACTCTTTGTATGTCGTGCGTGTAGCTTACATGCTGGGGTGTTAGCGTGGGGCTTAGGAGGCTGGAGTTCATGGCTCAGCTCGTGGGCTTGCTCGTCATGTGCCTTCGTGGTATTCTGGAAGCGGAATTTTCTCCAGAGTCTTGAGAGTGTTCAAAGTCTGCTGGAAATGGTTTGAAAGTGGTTATCGTGGTGCCAGGTTAGCTAGTTCTGCTAAGAAGTGGTTAGAGCTTCATGCTACCAGTTTAGACTTTGTACCCTGCTTGCTTTGTTCAGAAGGCTTGCGGTCATCCCGGAGCATGGGCAAAGTTCACTCCTGTCTGCTTGGTAACTAATAGGTAGAAATGTCTTCTGTGACCTTCAGAAATACATTTTTTTTCTTTTTTTTTTTTAATCCCTCTTTCCTCCTGTAGAAAGGGAGCAATGTTTCCTTCAGAGTTTTGTTTAAGGTGGTGCTCAAATAGTAGAACGTTGAAGCTTGTAAATAGCTGGGGGTGGGAGTTGAAATGCATTGGGCAAGACTTTAGCCTGGCATATTTGCCTAAACCCTCTCTCAGTTTCTGGTACTGGTAAGTGTATTCGCTTGTTTTTGTTAAGCGAACAGCTGGTGAATCTGCTTAATTTTTACCAGATGGTTTTCTGAGTTATGTAAAAACAGAGAAGCATTCTTATCTCTTCGTTTAGATGCTTGCAGTATGTGACCTTTCAGTTTGTGTCTCAGTCGATATGCCTGGATGTTTTTTTTCAAGTGTTTGTCTGAAACAGAAAGAAGTAAAAGTTAATTTAATAACCACGGGTGACTCATAATAAGAACAGTCTCATTACATCAGTAGGGTTGTTGCAAGGTTAGAGTGATAGGGGATGCCACAGAGGGGCATGTGTGTAGCTGTTGTTGCAGTCGGCGGAGGTGGTCTTGAGGCAGGTGGGACTCTGGGATGAGGAGAGCTGAGATACCAAAATATCTCATTTGTGAGTGTCTGAATGTGCTGAGCCTCTTGATAGCCTGGAGAAGACTTACACATGGATCCTAAGTCTGATATTATGATACTAAAGCCTTTACTTGCTTGGCTGAGCATTTGGTTTAACTTTACCTAGTTTGGGGAACAAGTATTATGCTTTGTTTCAGTTGCTTTGAAGTAATTACCATTGCAACGATGTGTGTGTGAATTTTCAAGAAATTTTTCTCACTTATTAATATATCAGAGGTGAATTAGTGTCCTAAAGCTTTCTGGGTTTGAGTAGACTTCTAGCAGATACAATCTGGAGCTGCCCTTGGCCACTTGATAGACTTTTAATTATTATTTTTGATTACTGAGATTCTAGTAGATTACTAGTCTTGTAAGGGATGGGAAAAGGAAGCAAGGTACTATGTTTTACTCTAGAAACTGGAAACTTGGGGTTGGGTTGTTTAAAAATGCTACATCCAGAAACCTGGTTTTTATTAGGAATGCTTGGAAAGGGAATTACGGATTCTTCTAGTAGAAGCAGTAGCCGCATAGTGGGCTGCACTAGTATGCCAGGAGACTGAGGAAGGCCGTTCTTCCCTTCTGCTCAGTACTGGTGAGACCACTACTACTAGGAGTACTGTGTCCACTATCAGTCCCTCCATTGGTAAAGCAGAGCAAGTCCTGTGGAGGGCTGCCTAGGAGGAGAGGAGGCTGGAGCATGCTTTGTGCAAGGTGAGGTTAAGAGAACTGGGTTTGTGTAGCGTGGGAGAGGTGGCTAAGGGGGACTCCGGTTGCCATCTCAACCGTACAGTGGGTGATAGCAGACTGTATGTATAAAATCAGATTCTCCTGGAGTTGTACAATCTGAGGATGAGAGGCAGTGGGTACTGGTTGCAGCAAGGGGAATTATAATTAAATATAAGTAGGAAAATTTTGCCAGTGGAAGTGGTGAAGCACTGGAACAAGCTGCCTGGAGAGGCTGTAGACTCTGTCTTTGGAGATAGGCAAAACGTGACAGGAAGCTGAAGTGTGTCTGTGAACTGATCTGTCTGGTTGTAACTGACGAGGTGAAAAAACCCAGCAAACTAAATTTTGGTTATATTGCAGGGGAAGTATGAAAAGAGATGAGTAATATCCTTTGCTATATCTCATATGCTATTAAGAACAGCTCTGAGTGGGGTTTTTTGTTGTTGTTTTTAAGCTGGAGAATTCAGCCCTCTTTCTGAGCAGGTTAGTGGCGTGTCCTCGAAAAGATTTTCCGTGCTGCTAGGCTCTCTTATTTTTTGAAGAGTAAGTTACTGAAGGGATAGTGAATTGATTTTAACAATATCTGTTCTCTATGAGCATTTTTGATTTCTCTTCAAAACCTCATATATCTTTATGGCATATAGTTCTAGCTGCATTGCTGTATCTAGGGATAAAAATTTATTGTGACTTTCGAAAGTAAGCGTTTCCTAGGGTGCTGTCTGGACAGTTGCAGTGGATGGAGATGTACTAATGCTGGCTTCCTGGGGTTTTGTAGGAGATCCCAAAGAGTTAAAACTTTTCCTCCTAGGTGATCTCACCTGTTGAGTATTTTGGTGCCTTAATATAGTTATTTCTTTAAGCATTGTAGTTTTGTATAAATGTTAAAAAGATGGACTGAGCTACAGTTGTAACAAAACGTTGATGACGGAAACATCTAGCACAGAGGAGTCTGTATCAGCTGTTTCCATGTCTGAGGACCAGGCATCAGATGGAGTCACAGTAGCTTAGTCTTATTCTGAGACAGATGGATGTGATACTAACGAGAGGGGGAAAAGTCTCTAGTTGACAACTGGTGTGACTCTGCCTTGGAGATCAGTTGTCTGTTGCTGTTCCGGGTACTTGGAGCTATGGTTCCAGTGTGATCCTTTTGATTATGTGGACTGAGCACGGTACCTGTGTTTGCATCTGCAGGAGGCTGCAGCTGAGGATGTTAACTGCAGAGTGCATGTGGACTTTAGTTAGGCACAAAGTGAGATTTTTTTTCCCAGCTGACTTTTACAGGAGCGAGTGGTGCGCGGTGTCATTCGCAGCCATCTGTCTGCCTGATTTTAATGGGCCTGAACCCGTTGTGCAAAATGTTCTCGGCTAAAGCCTGGTTTGGGTTAGCTTAGGGATGATCCCTGTTTGGAGAAAATACAGCTAGTGTTGGTAGTCAAAGGAAACACAGAATTGTTCAACAAAAACGTTGAGAGAGGCAGACTTCTGAGGCCTCCATATCCAACTACTGGCTGTTGGGCTGAGCGTGGCCTTTGGATACTTTTGACCGCTGCGTTTTGCCTTGGCGAGAAGTGGAGTGGTGCCACAGGTGAGATAAACTCTGCCTTGCTGCCAAATAGCATTTGCTCCCAGCTTCTGTGTAACAACTGCCACCCACTATCTGTCTGGGCAACAGTAGCCTGCCTCTGTATTTGAATCAGCAACAGCTGTTTGTTGCTTTCCCAGCGTTTGCAGCAGTAACAGCCCGGCTCTCTGTGTGAGGAGCAGCAGTTGTCCTTTCCAGCTTCGCTGTGTAACAACTGCCTGGATCTCTGCAGCAGGTGCTGGAGGAGCGTTTTCAACAGCAGCTGCTGCCAGATGGGGAGGTCAGCTGCTTCCCTGTGATGTGGAGGTAGGCTAAAGCCTGTGCTCTTGAGGTGGGGGGTCACAGAGGGTCTCCAAAGCCAGATCCAGCTGTTACGGCTGCTGGGGTCAGACCACCCTGCAAGAGATTTAGAAGAGCGAGTCTGTCATCCTGCATTATAGCTTTCTGGAAGCACCTCCTAGGTTTGTCTTGAATGCCTTGAAGTCTGTCTGTCCTCCAAATTTTCTCCTACTGTATTGTTTCCTCTGTGGCTACTTTGCTTTTTTTATATAACAGTGATTAAGGTTACTGTGCCAGTTGAATGGGATCCCTAATGGTTAGCTGTGAATCTTTCCAAGGGTAAGCTCTCCATCACTAAGGTGATGGTTAAACTACAAAGCTACCTGAAAAAAGTTTGGAGAAGCACTCTGAAATTTTATTATATGCCAATCTAAATCTGCCTGGTGGAAACACATACCTGTCCTGGAAAAGCAGATGCTAAGAGAGTTGTTTTAATGTTCAACAACTTTATCTTCAGAATCTGAACTTATGCATTTAGTGCAAAGCAATAGTTTTCTCATCTTCCCATTTTCCTCTTGTGTGGTCTGAAAAAAAGACAGAAGAGACTGCACAGTCTCTGGAGCTGGAGCTGCTGTGAAGGGCAAAAATGATATCCTAGATTTAGAGGAAATGCAGAGAGGAGAAGGAACTTATTCTACCTTTTCTTCCCCTTTGTCCTTTAAAAAAAAATATTTGGTTTCTTTTTGATCTGTGAATGTTTACAAATCAGTGAGCCTTGAGGGTTTTTCCTTTTCTGTGGTGGTTTGTTTCTTTCAGTTTGATGACTTAGAGGATGTGCTGGTTGTTGATTTAATCAAGAGTTAGTAGTATTCTGGTAGGAATTTTCTTTTAAAATATTTAATGCCTTTTATTAAGTGGGTCTCTCATGAAAATAAAGCAGAATAAAATCTATTAGTAATAAAAAAAATTTCTCAACTAGTATCACTTGCGTAGTAACAAAGATGTGTTTTGATGTCTTTGGAGCTCATCTACTTTGCTGTATTTTGAAAGTTTTTTTTCATTCTGTCTGCACAAATTTAACATGATTTTTTTTTTTCTTTAATCAATTTTGTTTGTTTGTTTCTTGCTTGGGTAGAATTGAAAGACATAAAAATGAGCAAAAAACCCCTTTACCTATTGTAAGTAGGTAAACCCTGTGAATTTTAGTCTGCCTTCCAAAAAGAATAAGACGTATAGGCTTATGGTGCCCAGATGTCCCCACAAATAACTTTTGAACCCCTGGACTTATACCAGTTAAATTCTTCCAAATTTTGTGAAAATACAGCCAGGTAATGTCTATCAAATGAAGCCCTTACAAATATTACAGCCATAGGAAAAGCTTAAATCAGCCCTTGCGATTAGGGATGAGTCAAACCCACGAGGAGCCAGACTTTGGTAGTTTTGTTGCTCACAGAACCTGCTGGTTTCCTGTGTGCGTTTCCCTACAGGAAACAAAGGCAGAAGCAGTCCAGGCTGTTCTGGGACTAATCAGCTGCTCCAGGAGTCCTTGATGTCACAGCACACAGGTGACTACCTGTCCTGTGTGCTTACTCTCTTAGGGAAAATCCAAAAGGCACAAACCAGATGCTTTTCTTGAATTCATCTGGCATGGTATGATGCAGTTAAAATGAAACAAATTTTGATTTTTTTTTTTTTTTTTTTGGTCTTGCTCATGTTTAGACTGGTGATGGATGATGACTTGAGGCAGGGATTTGTATGTGGCAGTGTCTAGTGTTCTTCTCCTTCGTGTTGAGATAATATTCTGAAAAACATGAGTTTGCTGCAACTGTAATGTTGGCAGGGTGTTTTATGGTTACATGGATAAGGAGCACTCATTCATTCATTCTTGTCACTCAGGAGTGTTTGTTTTCTGTTTTATTGACAACTAGCAAAAATAATCCATCTGAAAAGTAAAATCTTAGTTTTAGAAGTCCTCAAAATTAGATATTAAAAGTGACTGTAAAAACGATCCAAGGGTTTTCAACAAAACTGCTTTATTTGGCTATCAAATCTCATGTTTTAAAAATCTCAGTTACTGTTTATACCTCTCTGTTCCTGTTACTCCTGTGACTCTGCATTGCTAAGAGGGAAAGAGTGGGATTCTATTTTTGATTGTAAATCACCAACAAGATGGTTTAGGAAGGATGTAGACATACAAGTGAATTAGTTGCTTAATTATTTTGCCTCTGCTCTGATGAGCTTACTGCTTTCATTGGACTCTGGCAGAAGAGTAAGCTAATTTTGTTTAGTTTATCTCAAAATGAAAGTATGCCCAACTGAGCTGAACTGTTTTGCAGTTAGTATGGGCCAAGAGTGTGCATATGGAAAATTGAAGTCAGCTGAGCTTGCAGGGGTGATACGGAAGAGGAGGCAATTAAAGCCGATATTTGAGCCCTGAATTCTAGGTACACTCTCTTCAACTTCATCTACACAGTCCAGGGTTGAAAACAACACGTTGTTGGTCAGGTTCAGGTTGTGAGTTGGAACACAACTCGGTTCTTAGAAAGGTTGTGCTGAGAGTTTGCAGGCTGAGAAAAGAAACAGTAACTCTGTATTTCTGCAATGACCAGATTTTAAAGTGAAATTAATTTAATTGTAAATAGAACCTCAGACTGTCACTCCTGCAAAGCTTTTTCTCAAAGTAAGACTACTTTGCAGCAGAGGTGTTGACATCAGTTTCAGTGGCACAGTTATGGTAGTATGAAGTGTTCTGTGATTTCAGAAATGACAAGCTCGAGCCCTGCTCTCCTCAAGTTTACCTTCACTTTTGCTAGGGCATGTGTTAAAGTGTTGTCTCTTTTTTAACTTCAGAAGTAACTGCAAGAAGTAATGGAAGAGAAGGCAAAATGATGCTTCTCAAGAGCAAAACTATATTTTAAAAAAAATTTTCTAGCACTCCAGCTGCAAAGTGGGTGAAATTCTGTATTAACACAACATGCTGTGAGCAATGGGAGAAATTTTGTCATGTTCCAGAGAGGATCAGTCTGGCCATGACAGCTTTGTGGATCAATAGAAACTGCTGCCTCCTCTCTGCATACAAAAAAACCTCTAAAATGTCTTCTTGTGATCCTTGTGGTCCTCCAAGACTGGTCCATTTTGTGTAGACTTCCTGCATGTAATGCTTCATACGTGTGGTATTCTTCAGTGCTGAATTTGGGAAGAGAGAATTGGTCTTGAATGTTTCTGTGATTTCTTTTCTACTTTTTATTTCTTACATTCGTTGTTGTAAATGGGGAGGAAAGTCAGAGCATGGAAAATGTATGACCTGATGGCTTTTTGTGTCTTGGGAGAAAAAAAAAGTGTCTGTTCCTGCCCCTAACCCCCTTTTTCTCTTATCACATAAAGGAAAAACAGGACTATATGTTTGTGGAATCAGGAAAATGGATCTGTTTGCTGCTGCTATCTAACTCAGTTTTACTACTGTTAAAAGATTGGAATTTTTAAATGTAGTTCTGTGTAAAGTTTCTATACATTTTTTTATATAACTGTGGTGGAGCAGAAGGAACATGATCATGCTTCAGGTCTTGTAAAAGTCTGAACTCATCTTGTGTGCTTGAATACAGAACATAGCTTTGATTAGGATGAAAGATAAATTCCAGAAAGAAACTTAACTGTTTCCATTTTTCCCCTCTGGTGAAATATATCTGGTACCCTGCAATGTGAAGGGTAGTAAGTACATGGCAGAATGAATAGCAATGCTCTGCCTGCTGAAGTTGAATAGTTGAAAAGGTGTGGGTGTCAAAAAAAGAAAGCAGGATGCTGGATCAAGGTTTTTGCTGAATAGAGATACTCTCTTGTATTTGGAATTAAACTCAATTTACAATACCATTTCATTTTCAATACTTTAAAAATGCTGTTGTATGAGATTTCTTGAACTGGATAAAGCCAGAGAACAGGGCCAGAACAAGAAGCAAGTATTTTATCCAAAAGGAAAACATTGTGAATGTGTCATTGTGTAGTCTTAATTTTAAATAGTTTCACAAGGGATGCTTGTTGGTAAATGGAGTAGCAATTTGGCACTTTGATCAAAAATTCCTACTTGCCACCTTCCTCTTACACTGTACTGTGTAACACTCGGAGTGAGTAAGGGTATGAGATGATGGTGGAGTCAGCAGGGTGTGTATGTATCTGTTTCTGTCTTTAGACAAAGTATTTCAGCCGTCTCAAACCTAATTTTAAGTATTAGGTATTTTTGTGCTCCCTTTAAAAGTAATATGAGTGTTTTGTAATTTTGAAGGTAGAATTCTCAAAACACCTTTATGGGACAGCACTGTTGTCCTAATTTTATAAATAACTACTTTGTCTTGCTTCCCTAGGTGACTTTCTTGAAGTTACACAAGAGTCCTCTGGTGGAACAGGGAATTATATCCAAATGTTTGATGTTTAAAACTGGAAATCCAATTTCTGGATTGCCTTCTCCTAGCAGAAATGAAAGACCTGTACCTTTCCTGTCATACTGCTGAAGTTAATTAAATTACAAGTATTAATCCTCTGATTTTGATCAATGTTTTTAATTCTGTTTACTGCTTCTTTTTCTTTATAGGCATGTACTGGTATTGAAAATATTGATGAAGCTATAACATTGCTTGAACAAAATAACTGGGATTTAGTGGTAAGTATTCTAAGAAAATAACTTCATAGATCAACTCATAAAACAGTGACATGGCATCTTGCTGAGGGAGCTATTTATTTCAAGTTTGGGTGTTTATGGCTGGAGCAAGCAAGTTATGTGCAGAGTGTTTCTGGTGTGTTACAGCCTCTTTACCAAGTTAACATGTTACTGAGTTGTATATACCCTGGTGTACTCAGATTGTCTTCTTGCCTTTTTGATTTGTTTATTTTCCTTTAAATCAGTGTTTCATATTGTGTTTTGTTTTCTTTTTGGTAAATTGTAAGCATAATTTTGTAAGTTGCATAATTAAGGGTAGCATTTTTAGAAGGCATCTTGTGTATACAGACAAGATTTTTGAGGATTTAGGTGTCTGTGGAAGAAGTAGAAGGCAGAACAACTTCCTCAATCTTTCCTATGCTGTTAGTTTAAAAATAAGATAGTTGGTCTTCTATTGTTATTTGTTATGCAAAATTGAGTCAGAGATTAAGGCCATACCTCATTTAGATTTGGTGTTATCCAGACACAGTTAAACACAAACAAAAAAACCAACAAGCTCACTCATGCTAAAAAAAACCCCCTTAGTCTAGTTTGTAATAAGGTTCAGTGTGCAGACAAATAGGAGGAAACCAGTAAAACAAGCAAAACAGTCTTAGACATTTTAAGATTCTGCACAGGATAATCAGGATAAATAAAGAAACTATTAATCCATGTGAAAATAGAACAAACTTAATTGAAAATCAAATCAAGTGATCTTTCTTTAAACAGCAATACCTCTGATTTCCTTTTTTTTTTTTTTTTCCCTTTTCCAAAGGAGTGATCTTTGGACCAGTCCAAATTATCACAAAATTAATTAAAAAAATAAATATATTACATTTTTCAAAATTGACAGATACAGTTTCAACTGTCTGCCACGTTGTGTTCCCAGCAAATTGTTCTGAATGCTCTCTATGTTTTAATATCCACAAACTAAGTATCACAGAAGTTAGGGAGGGGTTTTAAACTAAGTTTACTCGAATGAATATTGTGTTTCTTTTAAGGCATAATGTTTAAAAGACATATAATATTGTAACCTATTGTAACCAAACACTATGTGCTCCAAACACTTGAAACTAAACGTTTAAAATGAATGTTGACCAAAGTATACAGGGTCTTTATTTTGCAACATCATGGTATAAGCAACAATAAGATACCAACCAGCGAAAGGGAGCACGTATTGTCAGTGTTTCAAACAGAAAATCGTAAAACAGAGAATGTTGTGAGCTGGAAGGCACCCACAAGGATCATGGAGTCCAACTCCTGTCCCTGCACAGGACAATCCCAAGATTCAGACCATGTCTAAGGGCCTTGCCCAAATGCTTTTTGAATACTGTCAGGCTTAGTGCCATGAGCACCTCCCTGGGGAGCCTGTTCCTGTGTTGGTTCTTCCTCTGGGTGAAGAAACTTTTCCTCATGGCAAACCTCACGCTCCCCTGTCACATCTTCCTGCCACTTCCCCTGGTCCTATCATTGGTCACTAGAGAGAAGAGATCAGCACCTGCCCCTCCTCTTCCCCTTGGGAGGAAGTTCTAGACCATGATGAGATCTCCTCTCAGTTTCCTCTTCTCCAGGCTGAACAACCCAAGCAACTTCAGCTTCTCCTTGCTCAGCTTCCCCTCTAAGCCCTTCACCAGTCTTGTGGCCTCCTCTGGACACTTTCCAGTAGCTTTAGATCCTTTTTATACTCAAATGTATGTTGACAGAGTGGTATAGTTAATAACATCTTTTGTGGTAGTAGTTTATTGTGACTTAGCAGGGGCTGTTTTGAAAGTTAAAGTGTTTATGGCAAGGCAAGGAACAGCCTTATGTGTTCTGTTCAGGTTGTGAAGTTCTCAATACAATGCATTAAATCAGTTGAATGTGGTTTTGTGGGATTTGTAAATTGTAAAGTATATCCTTTACAATAAATGCTCATGGGTGGGGCTGAATGAGAGAATTGTGATGAAAAATGGTAAAAATAACTAAAGAGATTTGATTGGAATTTTTCTTTTTCCTTTTGAGACTCCAGAACTGTCAGAAAAGGCAAGTGAAGTTAAAACTATGGGAATGGCTATGAGAATAGCTTTAAATAATTATTAGTGATCTGTAAATGATCTAGAAGTAGAGTATAGTGGGAAAAGAAGTAATGACTCAAAAATGCAAGCTTAAAAAAGGTGTGTGGAAAGTAAGAAAGGAAACAAAATTAGGGATGTAAGAGGTACTCCAGGAAAGTACATAGTTCTTAAAACTGAACAGAAGGTAAACAAAGGGAGTCTCTATGAAAAGGAAATGGTCAGTTGTGGAAGAAAAAAGATAAATTGAGGAGAGTGAAAGTGAAGAAGATGCCCTAAGAGTCTGTCATTAGTAGGACATCAGCTCCTTTTTATTAAAAGCAGCCTTCTTGTAAAAAAGGGAGTGAAAACCAAGCTATGCTAATCTAACAGGGAGTAAGAAGCAGAGGAGTGAAGAAAAAGGAGAAAAGACAAAAAACATGAGTGTAAGGAAAAAAAGGAGTTGCTAGCTTGAGAGCAAATCAAACACCTCTTTGTTAAGCAAGGGATTTTAGCATTTCAGAAGTCAAAACAGCACATAAAAAAAGGCTCATGACTTGTGAGAATGGCAGCATTTTTTATTTTAAAATTAGAATTAGAAGTGTAGTTGTCTGACTTTTTTTTTTTTTTTTTTTTACCTGTGATTCGGTTGTCAGGTGCAGATTCAGTGCCAAGAAACTGGGGAGAAGGGCAGGCTTTGTTTTGATTGAACCAAGAGATCTTGGAGGTTTTTAGCTGAGATAAAAAACCTGAAAAAATCCTTTTGCTTGGCACTAAATATTTCATTCAACATGGAACAAAACATTTTTTGGGGATTTGGTTCCCAAATAATGAAAACAGTAGTGAAGTAGTGAAGGTTTTGGTAAGGATTCCTCTGTCATCCTCCGACCACCAATCTGTTGGGTAAATGGGAAGAACATCATCACCATCTTCTCTATTTAATTTTGTTTTGTGTGTCTTATTCAGAGGCTTATTTAGAGTTCAAGTGTTTGATAAACATGACCTATAGCAGCAAAATATAGTCATACTATGGTTAACTATACTAGTTGACTATACTAGTTCAGGGATTTTTTTTTTTGGGGGTGGGGGTGTTTAATGTATACTCCTTTACTTCCATGATTTTGTAAGTAAAATCAGAGCTCTGTATTTGATCAGGAAAGCTTCCATGAGGCACCCAGGGTAATATGAAGTAGAAAGCTAAGCAAGTCCTATTAGGATGTGATCTACTGAAGTTCAGGGGCACTTCTGCAGCATTAGGCAAAAAAACCCCAAAATAGAAGTTAAGGAGGGTCTTGTCTTGAACAGATTGCTTCCTCACTCTTCATTCAGGCAGTCTATCTCAGTTCCATTTTCCCCTTTGGGGAAAAAGCCATGTGCTGTCAGAGGCTGTGCTGGGGACCCAGGCTGAAGATTCCCTTGAGCACCTGTTGCTTTTTGAACTCTGTGAGACTCGACTCAAGGGCATTGTTATTTCTCTGGGACTTCAGCCAAAACAACCAAGAGCAAGTAGTCCTGGTGAGTTGGAAAGCAGAAGGATCCCAAAACAGAAACAGCAACGTACTTACTGATATATGCTGACAGAGAAGTACATCAGAATGCACAAAGACAGCAGAGGTTATATAGTTCACAAAACAAGTTTCTAATGTCACGTTGAAGTACTATTTTTTTATGAAAGCTTTTTTTAGTATTTCTTTGTTTGTACTGAGGCAATATTCCTGCTGCTTATTTTCTCCATGTTTGTTGTTTTTTAATTTTTTTTTTTCTGGTCTTGATAGTATTTTTGGTATCAAGAGTGTCACCAATGTCTTTCCTGTGGCTTCAGTAAGTTTTACTGTGTTTTGTATCTTTTGGACATTGGCTTTGTTCAAAGGTAAGAACTAAACCTGAGTGAAATGTGAGGCACTCCTTTTTCTAGTAGCCACTTATGGTTTTTTATTAAGAATTAATTTGATTTCTTTTTTCTTTTCAGTTTAGAACTGAAACATCAGCTTCCTATTTTTGAACTTTTAAGGATTACCTACCCCCCAATTAGAACTCCTCATGCCTATTCCTTTATATGCACACTTTGAGACAATATAAACTGCCATTAATTTATCTTCAACTTGGAACTAAATAAATCTGATTTAAATGTCTTGGAGTTGCATGTGTTTTACAGTGTTCAAATCATGTTTGTAGCTCTTTGAAGTGATAATGGAAACTTCTTTCATAAATGTGTGGCTGCTAGGCTTTGTTCAAGTGCTTAAAATCAAATTGATGATGAGAGCGCTGCAGAGGAACCCATGTGCAATAACAGCATACGAGTTGCTTGGTGGGATCATGAAGTCTGATCTTGCCAATAGTTAGGTCCCCACTGTTGCATGTGACTTGGCCTTTGTGGTGGTCTGCTGCATATGTAGCAGCTTAGGGGTTTTTTTAATGTGTTGGAACACTGTATTACTAGACTTAATAGAAGCTGAGTGATGAAATGTTACAGAGATTGTTCTGTGGGATACAGAAGATCAACACAGATAATATAATGATCTCTTCAGGCCTTCATCTTTATGAAATTGTTCTGCAATAAATGGATCCAGCAACTCTTTTAAGCCTGCCAGGATTGTAGATATGTTATTTCCTGTCATTTCTCTGAGATCTGTTAGCTTACCATAATTTTTAACATCTGAGGAAGCAAAAGTTAGGAATTTCTGTCTGTTGTAAAATCTGATGGTTTTATAGCTTGCACATTTAAACTATGACCTTCTGTTTTGGCATTTGAAGGTAAGAATGACAGTTTAAATGTATCTTAAACTTTGTGTACAGACAATAAAATAAAAGTATGAAAAATCTCAATGATGTGTCTTTTGAAGTGTTTCTGATGATGGTAGATATTTAAAGGAAATGACCCATTAATGCAAGAATCTATAATGTACTTCTGGACCCTATGCAATATGGACCTTCATATATATGAGGTTATTACATAGGTGATAGCTCTTTGTTCTCCTGATGTCAAATGTGTGTATCTGCACATAAAACTTGGTCTCCTGTACCTTTCACAGATTAATGAAAAACTCAAATCTTTCATATATAGCATGACTTTATATTCTGTACTGTTAATCAGAACAGTTTTGAATTAAAAGCAGGATTCACCATGCTTAATTTTTCCAGTATGACCATTTCTGTTGTAACTGCTGTTCAGTGGTTTGAAATAATTCTTATTTCATGTCTTTTTCAATAGACATTGTAATGTAGGTCCTGCTTAACATCTCTTTAAGAAGAAAATAAATTTCATCAAAATAAAGGGAGGGGATTATCTTAACTGTAAACATGTATATAATGATTATTAAAAAAACAAACACCCCCCCCACCCCAAATCCCAAACAAACAGAAAAACCCCAAACCACGAAACTGTTTTTTATTTTCAAAATATATTCTTAAAATGACCTTTGTGCCTTCCTGCCATACTTGGCTTTGTTATTCTGCCTTCTGGTAGAGGCTCAAAGCACAGTGTAACTTCAGTGAAACTGACAGCTTAGTGCACCTGGAATGACTTGCAGTTCCTGCCTACACAGCTTCCAAGAGTCAGCTGACTAAAAGCGTTTCTATAGCTTGGAAAGAGAAATTGTATATTTTAAACATCTGTTTTCATAAAGCTTCAACTGTCAACTATATTTTTTGTTTGTTTGTTTTGAATGGAGAGCTTACACAAAAGATGAAGCATTTTTTTTGCATCTCGCTGTTTAAAACCTCTTAAAAAGTGGTTTTTGTCAGATGATTTTTTTATCTATAAGTACTCATTTTGTTTATACATCTATATTGACTTCTATGGAATGTTGTCTTTTGGAAAGAAAGAAGTAAAAAAAAACCAAAACAAAACACCAAACAAACTGAACTGAGAAAAATGAGCTGGGACTTTACAGTTTTTCTTTTTTATTTCTGTTAAAGGTACCAGTTTAGATGGGACTACAAGGCAGAAAATGGGCCATTTGCTCAACAATTACCAACAATCTGTTATTTGTTATTTTTGTAATTTGTATTTGTAATATTTGTTATTTGCTTTATAACAATTAACTTAGTTCTTTTGTTATAATATGTAGTAAATCTCAGTACAATTTGGTAAAAACTAATACACTAATGATGTCTTTTCTCTCTTTTTCTAACTGGTTTGCCCTTCAAAAGCTTTGATGTGGTGTCTCTTTGTATGTTTTTGTTATTGTTTTGGGGTTTTTTATTGATTTGAATTAGTCTGCCTCCAGAAACTAGGTGATTCATTTAAGTTTGGCACGGTGCCATTTCTTTATTCTTAAATATGGGACAGTATCGTCATATGTTTCGCAGCATTCTTGTTTCTTTCGAAGCAGGCTGTATTTCAGTGTCTGGAGAACCAGGACTACATGTTATGGTGATGGTGTTCATCACATTGGCCCCTTTTATCTTGTATTGTTGACCTGCTGTTTCCTTTACTTCAGAGTTGCATGCTGAACGTGGCACACGTTTGACAGCACTCACTGTGGGACTGGTGGGAGTTCTTGGTGTGCTCCTCTCATCAGGACTAGATCTGAAGGGTTTTTGATACTAGGAACGTGGGCTTATCTGTGTAGTAATAGCATTCTCCCTGTGGTCAAGTGAACAGTCACACCTGCCTGTGGGGAACCAGAGGTTTGGACCCCAATTTTTTTTTTAAGGAACTTTTAAAGTTTTGTTGTAGACAAGTGTCCTGCGTCTCAGTGTCCTGTCCAACATGTTATTGTCAGCTCAGGTAGTTTATGCTCGCTGTTACTGCACTGAGTTGCCTGGCCAGCATTCAAAGTCCTGCTGCCAGCAGAGCTGGGGAAGAAGGAAGCTCAGAGTAAGGTAATGACAGATGATGTTGGTGGCTGGGCATCCTGCAAGCGTCCGTGAGCATGGTGCCGGTTCTCCAGGAAATACAGGAGTTGCAGGTTTCTTGTGTGTCCAACTGCAGCATTAATCTCTCCCAGTAGGACACAGTTAAATTGTGTGTGAACTTTTGTTTTACAAAGGACTACAGAAATCCCTTTTGGAAGTCTTTAATATACTTTCTGTTAAATTAGGGATACTTGCAAAAATCGTTTGAATTCTCATTTTTTGTGTTTCCAGCTTTTTTGCAGCTCCCAAAGTGACATTTCTGTGTCTTTGAGTAAGCTCAGATGCATGCTGGGTATTTTCTGCAGCTGGGTGGTAGCAAAGACGACTAGCTAATTCTTAAAAAAAAACCCCTCAACCAAACAACAACCCATGATTGTTAAATTCATTGTTTTTATTTACTTTTGAATGCCTTCATCTTGGGTAAAACAGATGTTTCCTGTTTATGTATTTTCTACATTGAAGACCTTATGAAATGTGCAGATCTATAGTCAGCAGTTGTAAGCATGGTATGGCTTTCCACATAGCTGTATGCACGTTTATCTATTAAAAAAACCCAAACAACTCAATCCAAAGCACCACCACTAACATATGTGAAGAAAATTAAGATTCTTTACTTGCAGAATCCAGGATAAGAGTGCTGCCTTGTCACCTCAGAAATGTGCTTCAAAGAGGAAGATTACCTCTGCTAGCAGCAAGGTAGCCCAGTCTTTGTGGTTATACCAAATCCAAACTACTTTCTTCTGAGACTTTTAATTAATGGCAGTAGTTGATACATCAGGTGATGTAGGAAAGTGTTCAGTATATTGCCACTGTGCCAGTAATTTCACATGACTTTGATGAGAGCACAAACTGCAGTTGATCCTGTTGTGTCTCTGCATCAGTCTTGGTCCATTGCCTGCAAGTGGTCTGTTAGACATCAGAAAGTGGCCAACAGAGTGACTACAGTTTAAAAGAAAATGGAGCCAAACCCAATAAAAATGTCATATACACCTTCTGACACATACAAGCAAGGAAACAAACATATTAAATGGAGAATAGAAGTAGCAAATGTCTAACTTGTGTGTTCTAAACTTTAGATTGTTTTGAATAAAACCATTGTTTTATTACATAGGTTGAACCCTTGGATTTTTTTTTTTCCCCACAAAAAAAACTTAGGTGGTCTTTGGATTTGTTTTCTTGTTTGGATGACCCTTTGCTCTTTAAAAAGAGGTTGAGAAACACTGCTTGGATCATGTTAATGGGGCCATATCTTGTGATTTTTATAAGGAAACCTATGAAAGCTGTAATCAATGCTGTAGCTGCTCATATTGTGTAAATATCCAAGAATCTCAAGTTTCACAGTGTTCCCCCTGTAGCAAAAGAGGCTGGGAAGGGGCCAGTTGCTGGCTTGTCTGTAGAGAAAGATTTGAAAACTGAAATAAATTGTTTTCCTCATCTGTAGTCTATCCCAAAAGTTTATTAGGTTCCCATGGATCTTGCCTGGAACTATTCAGGTACAAAAAAATCTCTCAAAATGCACTTTAAGAAATAATAGCTAAATTGTGTGCTATACACAGACATTTGGCTTCTTCAGTTTATTTCTGTCTTTTTCTTTTTTGCCTTCTTTGGGGCAAATGAATGTGTAAAAAATACAAACTCTTCTTTCCCCACCCATGAGTGAGTAACTGTGTCTCCTTACCAGGGCAAAGCCTTGTCTGAGAAAGATTGTTTGGCAACTTGGTGAAAACAGGTTTAATTTCTTTAAATTGCTCCTCTGCTGAGACGTGGTGCTTATTTCATGGAAGAAGTCTTGACAGCCAGTCTTGAGCTTGGGAAGGCTTGACCTTTCATTGTGGAGAACCAGTGCTGTGGAGTGCCGTCTTGTCTCCTCTATTTTCAAGGCACTGCTAAAATTTTAACACTGTAAAATTATTTGTTTAGTAGGTGATTAACTGTATTGAGGGCTCATTTTGGTCTACCGTGTTTAAATGGATCGAGGCCAAGGGATGTGCAGTTTGCAACTATATGGAAACCATGAATTAGTGCTAAATACGTGAATTATTTTGTCCTTCAATTTGAAGACAGTCATTTGGGAGGATGAAAAAACTGGTAGCTGTCAAGGAGGTAGGGTTTTTTATTTGAGGCAGTTAAGAGTCATGGCTTTGAACATGTGTTTTCTTTAGTGCTGTTTCATATGTGCTTTGCAGTTTTGTTGATTCATCAGAAGGGACTAATTCTGTCCTTGCTGATTGAAGGGGAATGTAATGTGGTAAATATTTTTCCTGCAGGGTAAAACTGGTATAGCTTGGGCAAAGTATCTTCTCGATGAACACCCTTTTGTTCCTCTTAAACTGGAATAATTCTTCAGTATCTCTGAAGAAATCCTTATCTTTCAGCCCTTCACAATTCTAGCAAATGTAATGGTTAACTTGTAATATATCAGATAGTCTACTGGCTACTGAAGGGATTATGTTAATCTGAAATAGTTTAGTTTGGTTTTTAACTATTGATTCTATTTTTTCTAATAGAAAAAGTCTGCTTTATTCACTGGAGGATAGTAAAGGAATTGTGATTATGTGTTTTATGGCTCTATCTTGTAGCCATCTGGCTGTGATGATGCAGATGAAATTTTAATGTCTAGCCAGAAGGAGACCTAAGGAGATTTTTAGGTAAAACTTTGCTCTTACCATTGTAAAGTAGTGTAAGTTGTGTCTCCTTTCCATAGATTAAATTTAGTTCCTTAAGAAATCAGCTCCTTAAGTTTTTCTTGCATAATGATCAGACAAGCAATGGGACTAATAAACTTAGGTTTCTGTTCATGGAAAAGGACTCTTATTTCTTGTAATAGAGAGTTTTTTGTGTTCTGAGGATAACCAAAAAGCAGCACCTGAGATCACAGTAGTGCCTAATAGTATCATTGTAGCCATATGCAGGCATTGCCTACCTACCTTACATTTTGCAAATAATTATTTTTCAGAGTCTTGTACCTCTGTATCAACAATTTCTATAAAGATCACTTAGCATTAATTTGTCCTGAGACATTCAAATTAAAGAGCAAGTTTCTAGACTATGTTAATAGGCTGGGAATGTATCTAAAAGTAGTGACTAGTTAAACTGAAAATTGCATACATCTTATAAACATGTGTTTGACAAGTGTGTAGTCTGTCATGGAGTCATGCTGGGAATGTACAAGAAGGAGAAAAATGAAGTAAATTAAATAATTTGAGAACCAGCATCTGTGCCAATGCTGTGGTTATTTTGCAAGTGAACCTTAATTGTGAAAGATTTTACCACAGAGGCCAGGAGTCATCTAGACTCTTTCAAAGCAGAGTATTTGAAAAATTGATTTACTTCTAATACTGTTGAATATCTTAGCAGTTCTGTCCTAGTTTTATTTAAATAAACTCTACTTAGCTGGTCCTGGAAGACCTGGGTTGCTGCAGTACCAGCATAGCCTGTTGAGAGGTATAAGGAGAAATACCGTGAGGAAAGTTGTGCGTTAGGTACTTTGGAAATGGACTTTCTGGTTTCCAAACCCTTAAGTGAAATCTTACATAATTATACTTTTATTAGTGATTAGGCAGTCTGCTGACTATGGCTAGGCTAGTTTGAAAACTGCTGTATAACATGTTTCATGTTATTACCTTTTCAGTAAAGGGGCATTAGTCTGTAGGCAGTACTTTTGAATTATCTTGTGTCCTGAGGTTTCATCCCTGTTCTATCTTTTTAGTGCTTGCTGAGAGCTAGTATGTTAGAGCAAAGAGTGATTTCATTTATTTATTTGTTTATGTATTAAGGCTGAACAAGAAGTATGTTGCTGTGGGGTAGCTGTCCCCAACCTAGACATTTTAGTGTTGTCATCCAAATTTACGTAAAATAATGAGGAGAGAGGGAGAAATGTGGGAATTAAGTACATAGCTATTTTCATCAGGCATAGCCTTTGTTACATCTGTCTCTCCTGCTGTCTAGCTTAATGTTTTAAGGATTAACAAAACATGTTTTGATATCAAACATAAACATTCCTTCCTGTTAAGTTAGGAGGTGAAGCAGTATTAGTGTGAAAAGTTGTGACATTAGTGACTAGGGCCAAGATGACTGTGTGTGTGTCAGAAAGCAGCAGACACATCATAATCTACTTTTCTGCCCTTCTATATGAATGAGTTTTAAGTGGATAATGAAGAATAAATGATTTTCCTTTATTCTTGCTGAAATAAGAGTTTCAGCTTGGACAGATACCGATCCATAAGCTTCTTGTAAGCCTGTTCATGTTATTTATTTTCATTGCACTAGGAAAATATATCCAGTTATTAATTTATTATTGAGCTTGTGCTTTGTTTGTGGAACTATGCAGTGACAATATAAAATTAAGGAATTGTGCAAAATGTGGGTTTTTTTTTCCGAGGATTATAGAAGTGTGTCGAACTGTTGAAAGGCTTCCTAGTGCATTTCGGCATGTTGTAGGAATTACAGGAAAAACTTTACTGAAGCCACCAAAGAAGTAGGGAGAAATGGGAAACCACATCTAGAGTGCTAATTGTAAACTATTTCAACGCGTGCTGTCTTGCTGATGAAGTGAATCGTCTGTATGAATATATTCATGTGGCATTTTTTGATGAAATGTTAATTTTTTGCTTTATTAGCAATTCTATTGTTTTGCAGCTTTTCATGAAGTATATTAGTTGTAAAGAAAGCAAGCTGAAATAAAGCAGAATGCATAGAAGACATTTCATTGTAGTTCAATTACAGCTTTTGGTTAAATTTTAACCACGATGGGGACAAATGTTGGCATTCTGTAAAAACTTTGTGGGTGTAACTTCACGTCTAGCACTTGGAAATACTTTGAGGCTTGCAAAGCTGGGGAAACGCCAGCAAGTATAACACAAGCTGCAGGAAAAAGCTGACTCATTTCTTTGCCTTGAAAAGCCTGCCAAAGATAACAAAGGTAGAGGTTGCTTCTGTTACTACTGGGGCATAATTAGTAATTTTTTAATTTGAATATTATTGCATTCATTTAAAAATCCAAACCGAATAATATTTTTTAATAACTTAAATTCACAGCAGTCATTACTTGTTAAAGTAATGGTTTCAGGGTAGCTGTGTTTATAGGAAGGTGGTAGTGTATCTTGTTTGTAAAAAGCCTCTGGTCTAAAGTAATTGACATTTCTGCTGAATGTTTTATGGAATTTCTTGTTTAGAGTAACACATCGCAGACTTGGCTGTAACAGGCAAGATTTGGTAGCTGCATAAAACTGCACAGAAGCCATGTTCCTCTGCTTGGGAATCTCGGAATGCAATCTCAGTGTCTTGGGGCAGAAAGCAATGATTGCATTACAGCTGACTGCAGTAAACCTTGATTTTACTAATCCAGATTAACTGCAGTGTTTGACTAATACTTGCAGTATGTTTTCATCAGCATCAGTTAGTAAAAGTTCTGCTGTTTATTCCCAAATTTTCTGTGTTTTATTGTTGTAAGCTGATCACAAGAAGAGTCTGTGCATGGTCAGTCTTACTTTTTATCCAGTTTCCTGAAATCACAGTGTCAGCAGGTCAGAACAAAGGTTTTTGGCACGTCTACATCTGGCGTTACCCGTTATTATCAATTCTGTTGAAAATACAAACCCAAATTAGTATTTGCCAACAAGAAAGTTATTAGGGGAGCATTATTTCAAAACATTTACTGTTATTACTGAAACACATGCATAAAGCAGACCCCTGCAAGTTAGTTTCACTGTAAGAAATACTTCTATGCTCAAAGGAACTAATAAATCTTTGCACTTCTCCTGTTTTGCTTTACTGTTGTATATAAAAGTATGTTCCTTTGTCACCCAGATTTATGGTTTGGAAGCGATTTAAAATTCACTTTTGCTTTTTTTGGTCCTTTCATGCATGTTTTGTCTTACTAATGCTTTCCTTTATCCCTTATCATTTAATTATTTGTTTTTCCTTTCTGGATAACATTTGTTCAGTTTGGGCTTTTTCTTTTTTTTTTTTTTTTTAGCTTACCATTGTACAGAATGTTTGGAGTTTTATCATCCATTTATTTTGTTTGGATACCAAATAAAATAATGGATTTAAAATCTTTAGGTTAAGCAATTTATCATGTGAAAGCAACAAAATTAAAGTAAGAATATTGTATTTCAAGGGGAATATCACATTTAGCCCAAATTAGGAGTAGAATTAATTACAATGGAATTAGAGTTGTAAACACAGTAGCATAAATTACCATTTCATGCTGTGGAAATATAAAATACAAAATATAAGAAATAATTTTTCTAGTGTAGTTTGCATTGCTTAGTGAGAGCCTTTTAGTACATTTAATTACACTTTTAGCTTTTAAAAAACACGTTTAATTTGTCTGAATTCAACAAAATCTTAAATTAAAATTAAACAAATCCTGAGTGATCCTCAAGCAGGGCGGACTGATAGCACATAGGAATACTGGCTGATACTTCCAAAATGTAACAGTTATAACTTCTTTTATTCTACAAAACTCAGAATCACAGTATGTTTGTCTTTTGTGTGTCATCCCTCTATAGTGAGGTTTTATATGTAGGTTTTGGCGTTATATTCACTTGTGTAATCAGACTGAGAAATAAATCTAAGATTAAATGCTGAAAGATCACTCAAATATTAAAATGGGTTTCTATTTGTTTTGCAGTGTGAAACAACAAAACAACAATTTTTTGGTTGTATTTCAAAATATAGTCATAAAAGCTGCTAGCACCCCTGCCTATCGGTGAGCTGTTCTTACTTCTGCTAACGTAGGAAGCAATGTGGGGTGGTGAACTTTCTGAATTTGTGATTTGAGAGAAATTGTTTTTATATCAAGGAGACATTAAATATATAATAGGAAGAAAAGGCAAAATGAGCAAGGAAGACATGAAATACAGAACTTTGTTTCTTTAGCTTACCAGACATTTTAAACCAAAAGTAAAATCTATGAGTTGTAGCATTTGGGGGGAAAAGTGTAGTTTTTTGAAAGTCATAGTAAATGAATCCTTTCATGAAATAAAGCTCTTAGTGAGTTTCATGGAAATAATTAAATATGTGGGTTATCACACTATTGCATTAAGTGGAATACAACAAAAAATCTTAATTAGTAGAAATCTGAATGTGTCAGATCTACAGAAAATCAAGGGATTGAGAGAAATGCCCCATGAGCAAGTTACTCCATTATATTTCTCTGTGACTTTCTGAAGCAGTTGATACTGTTTGGTTGGATGTCTTTGGATTTTGGGTTAAATCATCTGCTATGGCAGTTCCTATTACCCTGTGTCTGTCTCATCCTGTGTTGTGTTTGTTTAATGTAAACCTTCTCAATTTTTAGCTAAACAAATACAAAGCTCTGTGTGGCCTTTATTAAGTAGAGTGAAGTGATCTTAATTGCTGAATTCAGTCAAATCTAAATAAAGCTTTTAAAATTTTATATGAGATGATAAGTACATAAACTTATACTGGTTGCATGAAGCTGATACAGTTATTTATCTCAATGAAACCCATACAGCTTTCACATGTGCACGGCATTTACATCTCCCTAACCTCTTCTTCTGTAAGGGTTGTTCTTCCAGCATCATGCTGCTTGAAATTGCTTTATTCTTTTGCTTGGAGATGTGTTTTCTAATACTCTTGTTTTGGAAAGTTGATTTTATGTTATGCTTCCCAAGATTTCTTTCACTCATGCAAAATGTCCAAAAATGTTTCCTGGGGAGAATCCATAGTTCCTGCATGTCAGACTGGACCCTGATTGCTCTTGCTTTGCATCGGGGTAGAGGTTTGCATGTGGAAAGTTTTAGAGGATCTATGTCTAGGGTAGGGTCTGTATCAGACAGTCAAAACCATTGTGTGGTCCAGAGATCGGGAAGGAGGGGGGATAAGAGGTGGGAATGGAGGAAGATCTCCCACCTCACCCATTGCAAAAGCCTTTAACTGTTCTTTTGTCTTAAGGTAATTCATCTAAACATCACTTTTAAATTCTGGAAATAAAAACTACCGTCTGTACTTCATGAGAAGGAAGGAATTCCCTGCCTTGTTTAAATATACAATTGGTATGTGTAGACCTCTGCTTTTAAATATGATTGGCAAATCCAGTCTGTTTGCAAACTTAGTGATAATTACCAAGTATTTGAAACTCAGGAGTTTAGGGTTTGTGCTATCTAAAATACCACATTCGTAATTATTCATAGGACACTCATTCCCCTGGGATGAGAGTCACTCTAAGATGTGCTTAATTGCTTTTAAGTGATTAGTACTAAATTGTGTATTTTGAGAGAAGATATCAACACTGTTGCTTCATCAGGTTATTAAGAAAGGGTTGTTCTTGTTTTTCTCTCTAACACTGCTTTGTACTCATAAAAGACAGTCATGTTTAGTCAGAACTGACTAATCTATTTACGTTGATATTTCCTTGAGGAAAAGCTTTACATTTCACAGTCTGCTTCACAACATTCTTTAGGCACTTAAATATTTCAGTCTGTTTGTAGAATACCACAGAGTTTCTGGATTGCCCAAACTATTAATGGATTTGGTAACCTTTTATTCACCCTGTTACTTTATTGTTTCCTATATTTGCACAAAACAACAATTTAGTGTATTTTGATACTAGAAGCTTGCTGCTGAAACAAACACCCAAAAAAGAGTATTATTACCTTGGACTTAAGTAATTGGCTCTCATTGGTCCCCCTGTACGTTGGTCTGGTCAAAAGCAGGTCCAATTAGACCAGGTCATACAGGGCTTAATAAATTCTTAAATAAACTATTTTAATTCCTGGCTATATGATGGATACCTCTAAACAAAATGTATAAATCAAGAATAACTAAGTTTTGTTTATAATTTCCCAAAATAAGCTGTGGGTCTGGTAGTTTTTTGAACAATGTAATCAAAACAATAATTATGTTGTTCTTTCCTTTCCTCTGTTCCAAGTTTGAACAGTAGAGTTTGTATGTGGATAGCACTGAGACACACCTAAGAATCTTGGCTTTGGGAAAATAATCTTATATAGCACCTATAATTTTTCAGTTAAGGTGAGCTTCACTCTTTGAAGAGTGATAGGATTAAAACAGATAAAACACCCACTGAAACAATGGTACCCGGTACCCAGCAGTGACACTCGTGTACACGAGGCATCGTATGGTGTGAGAGTGGCGTAAGCATGGAGTGCTACTTCCCTGCTGGCACTCTCAGCAACAGGTTATTGGGAGCTAAAGAAGTTTTTTGAGCCAAACATGGTATCTTTATATTTAATAACCCATGAATAGACTTACTGTTTAATAACAGGTTATCACCTGTTATTAAATTTGTTTCAAGGTAATATGTCTCTTTAATTACTATATATTAGTCACACAGGCTGGTTTTGATGAGCAAATGATCCCTGTTTGGAAAGACAAAAAAAAAAAATTAATATATTTGAATGTTTGCTTAACCAGAAGAGACCTGGTCCTCTCTCAAAGGGGACTGACACTGGGGAAGAACAGCCTGGAACAGATCTTGCCTTAATAACTTGTTCTTTTTTTATTGGTATAGTCACAACCTTCCTCCTATGAAATTCTAATGCAGGTGTTTGTTCCTTTTTGTTGTTTTCTTTGCAGAGTCTACTTAGAGATGTCTTGTAAGAACATGAGTATTTAATATCTATGCAGTATCTATATGTGCACTGCTACCATTTGCCATCTACGTAATTTTAGTCTTCCATCTTGCTTAACAAACAGTGTCCAGACTCTTTATTTTTACAGTGTGGTTAATAGAGGTCTTTCCATCAAAAAAAGTACATAATGCTGCTGCTGTTTTTTCTTACTACTGTGCCCCTTAAATGTCATCAAGTTTACAAAACTGGGGATGTGAACAAATGAGTTATTCAGTTTTAAAGAAAATAGCTTGGAGCCTCTATCGTATTTAACCCCCCTAACTAGGCTTAGAAGAAGTTTGAGCTGATTTAATCCTCTGAGACTTAGACATGAACTTTGACAAAAAAAGTGGAAATGCCACACTGTGCTATGTTTCTTCATAGCTGAAGCAGCTTCTTTTTCTCAGAGAATTCTATTGCACCAGCAGATCATTATTGGTGTTGGTCCTGTGGTACAAATCCCTGTATTTACTCTCTAAATCTGACAGATGCAAAATAAAGCATATTTTTGCCTTTCAACCAACTTTAGCTGTTGATTGATGGGAATGAAGTGTATGTTGCTGAAGAGTATGAAGGGGGAAGCCGATTCAGAAAAACCCAAACAAACCAAAACCTCCCACTTTTTCCTGGAGGTTTGTTGGATGAACGTGATGAAGAGCTTTGTATGAATGCAAAAACCACAATGATGATAAATGAGACATGTTGTTAAAAAGAAACCACTGATTAATGCCATGCACGGTGGATAAACTGATTTTAAATCTGGTTGGAAGCTTTGCTTTTGCTGTAATTTGATACAGCCTCATGGGTACTTGCTGTAGCTTACAGGTCCCTGTGACCCTTTCCCTTGTCTACTTTTTTTGCTGTTATTTATCTCTAAATACATGACAAATCTGATTGCAATGTCATAGTTACTTAGCTGAGTTCAGCAGCAATACTTTTTGACTCTTTGTAACCTTAACTATCAATGGAGATTGTAAAAAGTCATGTTTATATATTCAGAGAAAAAGACAGCATAGCATTTAAATCTTAATTTAATCTATTTTTGTGTTTATTAAACACTTAGGCTGTGGGTTTTTTAATGTCAGTTTGTAAAGAAGTTATTGATAGGTGATGACTGTCCATAGTTCAGTTGCAATATATGACTGTCCTCCTGGAATACCAGGGAATCTATGAACTTCTAAATGTCAGTGTTCCCCTCTTCATCAGGGACCAGACACTCATTCACCAGGTGTATGGGCCAGCAGTCAGGTATATCTGACATAGGGGAATGGATATTAGTGGTATTAGAAGTTGTCATAACAGAAATACATGAAGTGCTGATGGGACAGCAGAAAATGGAGATCAGTGAGATGCTACAAGCTCTCTTTAACCTCACTGTTAAGCCTAACAAATATGTACCTGTGAATGCAATAGTGATTATAAAGATCACCAAAGAGCAGATACAGAATTTGTATTTGGACGTCTGGTTTTCTTAACTCTCTAGTTTGTTTTATTTTTTCTCATTCTTTGTCATATTTATCTGGCCATTTCTTAAATGTCTGAAGCTGGAGAAGGTTCTGACATCTTCACTCCCATGGCTTCTAACGGTAATTAGAACAAAGTTTAAACAGCTGAGCAGTAATTTGTGTAAGTCATCTTCACCAGCTCACATAGTATCACTTTCAATCCCCCTCGAATCTGAAAAATCCTAGCAATGAGATGGTTTTAAAACACCTTCTTGCTGTGGTATAAAGCAGTCTGAAACAAGTAGTCTTCTAAATACTGTTGAAGAGAGCCTTATTTGCTTTCCAAGTTTTTCCCTCACCCTGACTTAAGTTTATATAAACTTCTATAGCATCAGATGTGCTGGAAGTGCATTAAAACTGTCTGCAACGCAGAATGGAGCAGTGCTCTAGCAAGCTGAGGAGGCAGTTTTGTTGGAAGTGGAGTTTTGAACTTGCAATGGGAGTACGTTGTGGCTATTTTAAAAATAATGCATTTTAATGTGAGATAGAATTCATTAGGATATTTATATAAGTAATAACTTTGTAATTTCAAACAAGACCAAATCTGAATGCAGCTTGCCAGGTTTGTACCTATACACCTGTAAGTAACATTTTGTTTGTTCTGGTGGTCTGGACAGCATGGGGTGATGTTTAACTGCATAAACCTTGCTTGAAAAATACTTCTTTTTCTACCTGAAGATTGCTTGAATTTTGGGGGCAGTAATTTCTGTGATTCCCTGGCAGATGAGGACTTAAGAGGCTAGATGGTATTTGTGTGTCTGAGCTAGAAGCAGGTTGTCTGGAAGGCGTAGGTGTGGTGGAGGCATGTGTGCTGGTGAGTAGCCATTTGTGCTGACTTCAGCAGTTGTGAACACATCAGGCTGGCAGTGTGTAGTGTGTGTGCAACTGCACAGGTTTATAGGTTTGTGCAGGTCTGATACTTCTGGGAAACATGAGATTTTGTGTGTAGGTGCTGCCTGGCTGCCTTGTCTGTGCACAGTTAGCTTGAAGTGTTTGAAAGCAGTATGTTCACGGTATGTATGCACCAAGTGTAGAAAGTGTGAGGCTTACTGAGCGTGGACCGTGCATTTTATTCCCATGCATTCTGCCTGGGAAATCCATCACATGCATGTAGGAGTCTGAGCTTCAGTTCATCTTTGTTTTCACTTAGATATGATTTTTATTTTAAGCAGGTGCTTTAATGACAATGTCATTTACCAAGAATATATTCATTGAATGGAGAACATATTATGCCGTATTTTAAAGCAAGTTAATAACTCTTTAAAACATATTACAGAAGTTATTCTGAGTTACTTTTGTTGCTCTGTATGCTTGAACTAAAAATTTATTTTCTCTTTTTTCAGGCAGCTATAAATGGTGTAATACCCCAAGAAAACGGCATTCTACAAAGGTAAGCACAGAAGACTGGAGTAGTACACCCAGAGAATTATGCTGTGCAATAGTTACGTTTTTGTTCCTGAATCCTAAGATGATGATGTAATTCTCCTATTAAAGCAGTTTCTGGACCCACAAATTCAATTACTGGCAAAGCTGATTTAACATTCAATTTTTCCAATACTGATAGGGGACAGCTCAAACAACTATTCAAAGTACTTAGTTTTTATGTTGGATTATTTGGTTGTTGGGTCTTTCTGTGCAGGGTTGTGTCTTTACGAAGTCTGGATTTTGATATGCTTTCTTGGAAGTCAGGGCTTGTTTTTTTTTTTTTCTGCAAAGATCTAAAAATTTGCAAGGCAAATCCACAGATGTTCCTGGCTAACTATTACCTTTTATGCACTTTTAAAGGTATTAATATTCTGTGCTCCTTTGTCCCCTGCCAAAAAATTTAATGTTTTGTATATATGGGTTTTTTTTAAATTGAATTACAGGCAGCAGATACTGTGTTACATAAAGTAAAGTACTCCTTTCTGAAAGTAGATTTACTGATTTTATTTCAGCTTCTAAATTAAGTTTTGGCTTGTATAGTGATGCCTGGATATCTTGAAGTCACTGAAGCATGAGCTCCTAGGTGCTGATGAGGCAATTGAAACAGCAGAACAGGAATTGAGCTACTTGAGAGAGACAGTAAAATAGGGTTTAAAATTTTGCTTAGAAAAATACTAAATATATTATTTTAAAAAGTTTTAGTGATGAAAAAATACATAGTGTAGGTAAAAAATGTTTTTTTGACATCTCTGTCATTACTTGCTAAAGCTATCATTAAATAGAGTCAGTTTTTGATCCAGGTTAAAACCTTATTTGCTCAGTAAAGTTACTAGATGTTTGTTGTGGTAAAGCCAAACTAGTCCATTTGAGATCAAGTGTTGGTTGTGTTGAGCACTCTTTCTACTTATGTTAATAGGTCCTGACCTCAGAGCATTTATATTCAAACTACAAGAATGTTAGGAACCATTTGGTCAGGGGGAAGGGGCTGAGGAGTGGTTGTGCCTGACTTGGATAACAAGCTGGTCCAGTGTCCATTGGAAAATAACAATACATGTGCAGGATTTTGAACTTTATTTCTCATTCTTGTTGCCATGTGATACTAGCCCAATGATGTAGGAAGCTGGTGGTTGCCATGGTGCCAATTTTTATATGGTCACAGCACTCCTAGAACTTGAAATAATGCTTCTTCTCAAGATAATTCTGAAATTAATTACATAGTGAACTTCAGACTGAAATAATGGCTTAAATATCTGTTTGTCATCTAAGCAGTTCCCCCATAGCACTTCTGAGTCACTGAAATGTTAATACTGTTGATATGAAAGCTATTTTTGAATTATTAATAAACTAGTATTTTCAGATATGACAGTGTAGTTTATTCAAGAGGTATGTGCTGTGGACTATAGTAAGTGAATAATACTGTTCATTTTGCTTTGCTAACTTCTGTTTAAACATATCAAGCTGTTATTTAAACTTTCTTATGTGCCTATCTTTCAGTGAATACGGTGGAGAGACTTTACATGGACCAGCTTATGGCTCCACAAGTCATTCTACAGCAGCTTCTTCAACTCCTTCCTCATCCTCAGCATTTCGCCATGTAGTGCCATCTAGACAAATAGTGGAAAGACAGCCTCGAATGCTTGACTTCAGGGTTGAGTACAGAGACAGAAATGTGGATGTAGTACTTGAAGACAGCTCAACAGTTGGTAAGGATTTGTAAAAATGAAGTGAAAGGTCTTGTTGTAAAATTATTAAAATAAAAACGAACAAAAAAGACCCAACCCCCAAAAATTGAAATCCTAAAAAAAAAAAAAAAGCGTGAAGCAAACCAGAACCCCTCAAAGAAGAAAAAAATCCCTGGGAAAATGCAGCCTCCACACCTGCTAACCATTTTCAAATCTCTTTGCAGCTTTAAAAAAGCAAAATTTCACTAATCCATTGTAAAGAAAGGTTAGTGATCTATCAAATACTTACTTTGAAATCTGGTTTTCTTATGAACTTGCTTCAGAAGCAAAATGGACATTACTGATTAAGTTGAGGCATGAAAATATTATTTGGGGTAGGATTAGTGTAGATGCAACCTACTAATAAGTGGATGATCTTGGCATTTCCTTTTTGAATCTGTATGGCACCTCTTTCTGTGTAGGATTAGTGACAAGATTTAGAGGAATTCTTTCCAGTGTGAAAAGCATAGTTGCATTCCTCTTTTTTCAATTTGTATTTGACTTATTGGTGCAAATTAAGACTCCTTTCATAAATTTTAATGCCTTTATCCTAAACCTGATGCGTTTTGCAACAGTATGTTAGAAATATGCTAGTGTTAGCATTGCAGAGCATGTTCTTTTTTACATTCCCCAAATTGTGAGTTAATTTGCTTTTGCTAAGGACAAAGAGTTTTGTTTATTTGTCTTTAGTGAAGACTCTATACGGATCAACATAAGGAACTAAATGAAGAAATAGTTGATTGAAACAGTTTGCAGTGCTGCAGCTTTATGTCTGTGATGAAATTTTGTCATTGAAACTTTGGATCCTTATTTGACTTTTTAGCATTCAATTTGGTATTGGCTGGTGCCACCTAGTGGTGGTGGATTTGAATTCCCGATTAGTCTTTCATGAGTTTTCCACTGCAGAATTGCATCCATAAAAAAACAGATGTAAAAATCTGATCAAATCAGAATTTTGCAGCCATAGTATTTTATTTTTTCTTTCCTTATTAACTTCTTTCAAATATAAATGATTAAGCTGTAGGGCAGAAGCAGTCAATGTAGAACTTCTGTCTCTACCTTGGCATATGAAGATTGAGGGCAGCTTTGTGTTTAAAGTCCTGAGAGAAGTGAGCAAGGCAAGTAGAGTTTCAACTGTGGACTACGGGAAAGAAGATTTTTTTTTGCTTTTTCAGGGATCTGCTTGGCAGGATCCCATGAGAGGCTGCCCTGAGGGCAAAGGGACCCAAGAGAGCTGGTTGATCTTCAAGGGAAAACTCTTCAAAGCACAAGAACAGTCCCTTCCAACATGCAAAAAGAGGAAGAAGTATGTCAGAAGGCCAGGACAGAAGAACAAAAAATTTATGACCAAGCTAAATGCAAAAAGAAAGTAGACAGAAGGTGGAAGGTAGTGATGAGGCTACCCAGGAGGAATACAAAGATATAGCCAGAGTATGTAGGTTTGGAGTTACACCAAAGCTTAGATGGAACTGAATCCACTGAGGGATTGGAAGAGCTTCTGTAAGTACATCAACATGAAAAGAAAGGCTAAGGAAAATGTGAGCCTGCTGTTCAGTGGTGATTGCTGAACTTGGTCTGTGGGAAAATTATGGAGAAAATCTTTCTGGAAGTCTTTTCTGAGAAGAGAAAAGAAAATAAGGTGATTTGGAACAGCCAGCATGGATTTGCTAAGGGCAGATTGTTCTTAATGTTATTTGCCTTTTATAATTTGGTGATTGGCTCTATGGACAAGGGGAGAATGGTGGATGTCACTCTGGCTTTAGCAAGGCCTTTGACACACTCTGCTGTAGTATTTTTTGTAGTCATAGTGTTAAGATAAGGACTGGATAAGTGAGCTGATAAGGTAGGTGGATAATTGCCTGGACTGCTCTGTTCAAAGTCTGACTGGCCAACAGTTACTGCTTCAGGGACATCCCTCAGTGGGTGATCCTAAGGCCAGTGTTGCTTAATGTCTTCATTAAAAACTTGGTTGTTAAGGTGAGTGCTCTTGGCAAGCTGACAAAGAAAACCAGATCAGAGAGAGTAGCCGATACTCTGGAGGGCAAGGCCGCTATTGAGAGGGCTCTGGACAGCCTGGAGGAATGGGCAGACAGGAGCCTCATGAAGTTCAAAGAAAGCAAAGTCCTGCATCTGGCATAGGATAACTCCACGTTATCCCATCTGGAAACGGGCTGAGGGCTGACAGGCTAGAAAGCAACTTTATAAACAAAGGGATCCAGGGGTCCACAGCAGTGCACCCCTGCAGTGAAGAAGGTCAGCCACATCCAAGGCTGTGTTAGCAAGAGTGTAGCCAGTGGATCCAGGGAATAATTATTACCCTCTGTTCAGCACTGCGTCCAGTTTTGAGGTCCCTGGTACAAGGAAGATGTTGATATTCTGCAGGTGAGTCCAGCAGAAGCCAGTAACATAGTCAGGGGACTGGAACACATGGCAGCATAGGAGAGGAGTCACAGAACTGGGTTTGTTCAGCCTGGAGAAGAGGAGAGGTACAGAGCTTACCTCTGTCTACAACTGCCTGCTTGGAGGACACAGAGAAGATGGAGCCGGACTCTTTGTGGATTCTTGGAGGTGCATGATAATAAAATGAGAGGCAATGGACACAATTTGCAACATTGAAAATCCCCATTAGATTTTTTTTTTTGTGAGAGTGGTGAAGTACTGGAACAAGTTGGCCAAAGAAGTTGTCAAATTTCCATCCTTAGAGGTGTTCAAGAGTCAGCTGGACAAATCTGTGACTAAAATGGTTTAATTAGACCTTTGAGCTGGGCTTGGGCTAGGTAACCTCCTGAGGTACCTTCCAGCCTGAATTGTTTTATGATTGTGGTAACTGCAGGGAGAGGAGAGGATTGAGATGTGGAAAACATTGAAAAATCTGTCAGAGCAGTTAAAATGTATGAACATTTCAGTTCTTTAGGTCAGGATTATTGATTATGGAATTGAGTATCAAAAATACACACCTCATTTATTGCTGGCAAAGTCCATTGCTCCAGATAACATGCATCTGCAAATGTGTGTGTCTAGCATATGCAGTGTAGGACTGTTCAAATACATGTGCAAATCATCGAATCCTCCTGTGATTCTCTAATCATTCACTCTTTGTGTGAATTTTTTGTTTGTTTTTTAGCAGCTTCATTTGTCCTTTACTGTTTGGAGTATGCAATACAAGGGTAACTAGATTAAAAATGGGTTTCATAGTAAATTTTTCCTTGCTCTTGTTTTTTAACTATAACTCAGTACTTTGAACTAAATTGATAAGTGTGTATATTTTATATATTTTCTGTGTTTTCTCTTTAGGAGATATCAAACACATTCTAGAAAATGAACTTCAGATTCCTGCATCTAAAATGCTGTTAAAAGGGTGGAAGACTGGAGATGTAGATGATAGTGTAAGTTTTCAACCGTGTTTTCAGTAATCTGAATGCAGAGTTTCAAACTGAGCATCAGTGGGTGGGGATTACAGTGCAGGAATTGTGAGTTTCAAACAGTGTTGGATGTCTTGGGTGGCGTAGGAGGAACTCTTAAACTAAAACATTGTAAAAAAAAATAAAAATCAGGATAAATCACTTTTGTTTGTGTTGGTTTTATAGATAACACAGCCCACCTACAAAAAATGTTATGAAGTTAACAGTAATTATATCTTAAAACAAAATATTTGGTGGTATTGTAACTAAGTATTAATAATTAAAAGAAATAAAAAGATACGTCAAACTTGGTGAATGTTTTATATTTATAATTATTTTTCTCCCCTCAGACTGTTTTAAAAACTCTACACTTGCCAAAAAATAATAGTCTTTATGTTCTAACACCTGAACTGCCTCCTCCTTCTTCAAGTCATTCTGGGTAAGTCTTAAATTCTACTTGTATGGTTTGGTTTTGTATGGTTTTTTGTGAAGCCACATGTATCCTTGCAGGAATCTGCAATCAGTAAATACAAAGTGTTTTCACTGCTCTAGTAAGATGAACTACCTCAGCACCTCATTGTTGACAAGAAGGTTTTAAAAGTTTTTAAAATTTTTCAGTTTTTAAAAACAGTAGTGTGGTACATAAACCACTTTTTTATACCTCTTAGATACAATTACTTTAACAAAAAACTAGTCCCTGTGGAAATGAGAACTGGCCTTTCCTAAGTTACTGCCTTATGTTGGTTCATTTAATGTAAACTTGTATAACTCATTGCCAGCAGGTCAGAATTTTCTTTCTGAAATGGTTGTTAACATTATTTTATCTTATCTTCTTGGGCTTTTAAAAAGTCTGTAGGCAGGCTGAATAATTAATTTCCTCTAACTGAGCAGGGTATCTTTTATTACAGATTTGAATACCCCAAAAGTTAACTATGAGTGTTCATATGTCATTGGATATTGCTAAGGTTGAAAAGGAAATGTTATTTTTTGGAAAAATGTAGTTTTTACTCTTATAAAGTAATTTGCAATTGCTTTGTTTACTTTGGCTTGTTTTCTTTCCTGCCCTTCCCTTTCTCAGAGGCAGACCTGTGTGTGCTCTTCACCAGGAATATATTAATTTATTTGGTAGCCACTAGAGGGTGCCCAGTAATTAATCCTGGAAGAGCAGCGCTGCTCCAGCCCTGGCCCTGCCAGCCAGGAGGGCTGCGTTTGGAACTGGTCGAACTGCATGATCATTAGACTAGAGTGCCTTCAAGGTGTCTGAAGAGGGAGTTGTTTTTCTGCTGTTGTAGTCAATAGGAGAATATTCTACAAATGAAATCATATTACTGATGAAGAAAATTCTTTGACAATATATAGATAAATAACTGGTTTCTTCATATATTACTAAAAGACACTTGTGCCCATAACTGTGTAGTCTGTGGAGGAAATAAGAAAGATGAAATAATTTATAAAAATAATAATTTTATTATTATTAAAAGAAGCAGTAAGAGAGGGAATAACGGCACTGGAACAGAGGGAGCAGCACGGTGGTGAGCTGTACTGAACTGTAAATGCAAACAGGAGCTGGAGTTGTGTCTGAGGACAATAAGGCATTGTACTTAAGCAGATAATTAAAGGACAGTGAAAATACTGGGGAAAAACACTGTAGATACTAATGGTTTGTTTGGTTTTTTAAAAAAATCAATTTCCAATTTCAAAATTTTCTACCCAGCTATCACTGTATGTTGTAATTTGAATGTCTTCGATTCTGGAAAGAAAACTGGGGTCTGAAGAATGTTGTTTATTGCCACTGCAATAAACTGTATAGCAACAAAGTGTTTAAAAACAGTTCTTAGGCTTTTTGATTGGATGAATAGTTTAAAAGAACTTCACTTGCTAGTAAAATCAAAGTGGTTGTAACTTTTACAGTTTAATACTTGTTTCATAGTAGAGATTAGTTCTGGATATTTTTAAGATAAAGTTGGTAGCTTTGGGATAGCAAACGATGATTAATTAGTGGCTACTTAAAGAAGGATAATTTGAAGGCTAGATCATCTCCCTGAAGTCATAAATTCTAGATGAAAGGGGAGGCTTGCCTCCAATTAAAGCATCAGTGCAGATCAAAACACATCTAATTGAAGCAATGTACCAAACCCAGTTACAGTGTTTACTGCCTACTGTTAGGTCAGTTATTATTCAGATTAGTTTGTTACCCACAATTTTTAAAAGCATGATGCTCACATCTATTATTAATGGATGTTAAGGAACTTTGCCTCTTACTTCCTGAGTTAATCTGTCATTTTCTTCAAATGCCTTCTATTTGAACTAGAGATGAATAGTTGTGATTTGAATATCTCCAGAAAGTGATATTTGAAAAGCTTGAGATTTCAGTATGTGATTTTGTGCATATGCCCTTCTTAAAATGAGCAGTCTAGTCACAGCTCCATAAACTCCAGTTTGTGCCTGTTCTTGACACTGAAGGAGAACAGTGTCTGAAATCCTTTTCCAATATATTGTTATGTAGGCATTGAAGTTTATTGTGACAGATTGAATGGGCTTAACCCAGAACTGACTTAAAACTGGCATCTAAATGTAATGGCAAAGTGATCCTGCAGTTTAAACAAGCAAAAATCTCCTAGGGTATCTTCATTCATCAGTGGCATATCTAAAGCTTTTATAGGTAGTAGAAACCCAGTGAAGTACTACTGCATGCTAGTAAATTGAGGTGTAAAGATTAACTTTAAATGTCAAATACCTACCATCTGTAGGGTTACATGCCCTGCTTCCACAATTTTGGTTGGCAAAGCCATACTTATCCATGTACTATATCCAGAACAATAACAACATGTTCTGTGAGCTGTGGATATGATGAAACCCGATTTCTAGTGAATTCCTGCATCATCCCAATGGCTGCAGTAACTCAGCCCTCTCTTTCCATGCTTGCTGTGATCTTGCCTGCCTCTGACACTGCCTCCAGTTCTTCCCATGTATTTTGTAGCACCTGTGCCATTTTTTTTTCCACTGCATGGACAATCAGCTTGACCTGCCTCTGTTCTGCAGCTGGTAGCCAAGTAATATCGAAGGAAAGGAGGCAGCACATGCTGTAGGTAGTTCTGTGATCGTTGGCCAGAAGTTGGCTGGATGGAGTATAAAAATGGCATGCTTGTACTGCAGCCTTTCACTGAGGTGGGTTGTAATTTGGGTCCCTTTCCTCTACCCAGCTGTTGATTTACACCCAGTCTTTGAGACCTTTCTAATGCTGTCAGACCTCCTTGAAACTAGTGAGTATGTTTAAAAGTTACTGGATGGGACAGATGGGTGAGAAAAAACATGATTTCCTTTGGAATACAATCTCAAAAGGAAAAATGCCAAAGAATGTCCATCATTTAATTGTCCAGTGGGAGGAGAGATCCCTTGCTCTGGCTTTGTCAGAGTAGATTATTCAGTTCCTCAGCATGACTTTCCTTCCCCTTTGTTGCTTCAGATGCTTCTTGAAAACTGGCAGTACCCTGTTCAAGGAAAGGTTTTAGAGAATGTAGTAGAGGAGAGCATCAAAAGCGATGGCACGTGAGTCTGGCCACGAAGCTAGGTCTTCCTGGTTGTCTCTCCTACTATCTTGCATGTGCTGGGAGGCCCTTTTGCTCAGTTTTTTCTTCAGTTGTCACTTCAATGGGTATATTATATTTTATACTTAAACTTTTTGCTAAAAAACTGAAAGTCTCATATACTTTATTATCCTTGATGAATCATTGGAAGGTTCAAAACAGTTGAAAGCCATTCAGCCTGGTGCATACCTTGGAGATTATTACAACTAATGTATTTTTGCTAAGCAATTGTAATTTATTTAAGAAATGTAATGATCTGTGTGGATAGGAATAAAAAGCCCCATCTTTGACTTAACAGTTCCATGTATTGCTGAGTGTGTGTACATTAGATTGCTGCAGAGGAGTGGTGGTTGTGGCATGGTGTCTTGTACGCTATCAACTGTAGCAGAGTGTTAATTAAGAACGATGTAACCTGCAACTCCAATTATTAGTATTGTCTGTTTAGCTGGACAGGAGCAGTGCCTTGCTTTAGTTACTTTGAAAGCTTCAATAAGAATGGTAAGATTAATGTTTTATTTTCACATCTGCTCATGAGACAGTTTAAAAATCCTGACGTTTAAAATGCAATAGAATGTAAACAAAAGGGCTTCTGCTCATTTACATGTTAGCCAGATTTGCTAACTGATTGCTGTTTGAACCTAATCTACCACCTCCTGCTGCATTAGCTACAACAAACATTACATTTACATACTGATTTCTTATTTTGTTTTAATGTAAATAATCTGTAATTACAGTAAATTTGGACTTCTGTTGACATGAGCTTGTATAAATCTGTAAGTTTAAAATGGAAATGTTAATTACCTTGTATTGTACCTATTTATATAAAATTCAGAGATTTTGGGACAAATCTCCATGTGACTGAGAAAGATGTTGCCTAATGATAAATATTGCATGTTTTTAAAAAAACCTTGCAGAACAGAAATGAAAAGGAACATTTGCTGATCATTAAGGATACACTTTCGGTTTCAAAGCTTAAAATATTACTAAAATTTCAAAGAAAAATGCTATTAAGAAGCAAAGTATTACATCAGATATTAAAGCATTAAGGCAGTCGACAACAGATATAACCAATCTATTTTAATATAGTAAGTGTTACAGAACAATAGAGAAGCAGCAAAACTGGAAGCTTAAAATATAATAAATATCAATACTAATACCATCTTGCTTCAGCATTCTGTAGACTGATTGAAGAGTTACTGTCCCCTAAGGTTAAAATTATTTGCAGTTACACATTTTTTTGCTAAATAATATTTCTATTCTTAATTTATTAGATTTGTGGTTTATAAATTGTGCTGTATTGGAATGTGGATGGAGTAGCTAGTGAACAGACTCTTTATAGACTCTTAAATGAGTTTTGATATTTTGAGTTTAGTGGAAAAAAAATTCTTGCAACTTCTGTTGCTTGAAATTTAGGTTTCAAAGAGGAGCATTTTTGTTTGCATATTGTGGAGTTCAACCCCAGATGAATCCTCATCCATCACTGAGGTTTCTGTGCATAGTGATAACGCCAGTAACCAATACTGTATAGGCACTCCATATGAAATCCTAAACTGGTCCCAGTCTGTCTTGCTAGAACTATTCAGAGCGATGACTGTGCTCAGGTCTATTTTCCTCTGTCTGGTTTTGGCCTTTTTTTTGAGTGTAGGCAGAATTCCTCTGACGGAAGATTGGTGCCCCAAAATACCATCAAACTCCTTTGCTTCCTATGCTGAATAGTGAATGTATAGTTATTCAGCTGAGGGAAAAAATGTAATGGCAATATATAACCTACCTGCAAATGCTTTTGAAAACTAGGGCTTGCAGTAGAGTGGAAATGGTGCTGAAAAAGAGTGGCCTGCTGTAATCCTATTTCTGGAATTTAATTTTCTTTTCCTACTAATTAATTCTCAGATTAATTAAATTTTGTTAGCACTGATGGGGGGGGGAAGAAAAAAAGAATAAAATCTGTCTTGACTTCAGTGGGACTTGGAGTTTGTCCCTGATATTTTTTTTTTTATTTCTCCCCCTATTAATGCAGATGTTGCATTTGGAAAATTGTAGACAACTGATAACATTTGCAGGAAAATGAAACTGCTGCAAACACTGAAGCCAAAATTTTAGAAATGTGCATTGTGTTCAAAGTCAGTCTTCTCAATGCAGTTATGTGCACCTAGAAAACAAAAGTGAGCTCCAGCTTACTGTCAATGAGAAGTTTCCTTTAAATACATGTATTTTGTACATTTCATCATAGCCTTAATGGCTGAAAATACAATTTTAGGGCAAGATACCTTTTGAAAGGAGAGTTGGATTGGGAAAAAGAATTTGAGGTAATCTGCATCCCTAGTTGCTCTAGGAAATGTGTATGGGAAGGGGCTGACATCGCTGGTTGTTTGGCGTGTGTTCAAATCAAGCCCATCTTGCAGGGGAGCACTGGTACCCGTAGGAAGTCATGGGCACAGACTGCCTGTCAGATGTGCCATCAATTCCTCCTCCTGTTGACTTTCTACCCTGTATATGGTCCAGGTCTTATGGCTGCCAGACCATATGAGATTTTGATATAGGAGCTCGAAGAATTGGATCACATGATCACTGCATTTCTGTGTAAGCAGAAATAATATTCCTCGTTGTATTATTTTTCTGAAGAAAAGGTGAATCATTATCCATGCACTTTAATTGCTAACACTTCCAAAAGCAATTTTTTCCTCAATTTCTTTTTTTAAATTTTTTTTTCCCGAGCTTAATTTTCAGCCTCCTCTCTGACTGTATTTGGCTATGAATATGTTCTGGGAATTTGCTTGGTAACAACATTCAGCTTGTGTTTTTTATCAATCCAAAAAGTAGAGGTGTCAAAATTGTTAGTTACTTCAAAACTTCCAACTTTTAATTTTAAGGCACTTCATTTAAATTAGCTGTGCTTGAAGAGTGTTTTTTTCCTTTTCTAAATACTCTCTGCTATCACATCCATGAAATAGAGAAGTGAAAAACCTTTCCTATGAACAGATGCTTTTTATTAGCACGCTGTATTTTGGATAGTACTGAAGTGTGTGTATCATGCATACCTTGAGATACAGAGGGTTTGATCAAACTATTCTATTTCATTCTATTTACATCAATTACAGAATGAAAATGTGAGTCCTGTTATCGGTTAGCACCTACAGATTTTCAGGTGGAGTCAAAAATAGCTATAACAGAGCCCGTGTGATTCTGTATGGCATCCAGAGCCATTCACATATGCTGTAATTAATGTTTTCAGAGCAATTAAATATGTCATTCGCCTTCAGTATTTGCTGAAAACAAATAAAAACATCAGAATCTGAAAAAGCACAGCAGGATGTTTTAGTTGCTACTGAACATTTGCCAAAAGAAAATATGGTTGTGGTGATGCTGAACTTATTGATAACAGTCGAATTAGAGTTACCTTTGAAAAGAGACATACAACTTTTCAGGGCTCTCTTTTTTTTTTTTCTCTTTTGAAGGACTGTGAAGTATTTTAATACTTTTTTAGGCCTTTTCTTATGAGATTTTGTGACAAGTGCAGCTAACTGTGTTCAGCACAGATGACTTCAGTTACATCGATGGTGTCTCTCATACACCCGATCACAGCTAGCATTGCTGATGGGTTAAATTTATCTTCTGTATTACAAAACCATGAAAGACGAGAAATAGCGCTTCGTGATTTTATTTTGTAGTTTGTGATTATTACGTTTAAGGTGTCACAGGATCCAAATAAAGTTGCTGAGTGAAGATATTTTTGTAAGGTAATTTTTCTTGAGATGTTAAAGCAAATCATGCATCTCTTGCTGAAGCATACAGTGAGTATTGCATGGGTTCCTTAGCATCTGAGCAGCAAAACTGCAGCTCAGTAATTCCACTGGAAGGAAAAACTAACAAATCAAGACTCAAATAATCTAGCAGTCTCTCTTGTCTTCTTGTATCTTAAGATACAGCTGTGCTTATCTGCATACAGAATTTGTCCTTTATGGCTAAGAGGAATGGTGTGTTGAAGTGTCATCAAACGGCAAAGATGTGAAGGAAAAAACCCCAGTCTGTCATTCTTTTGAGACTGTGCGATAAGAGAAAAAAAAAGACTTAAATAAGCCCAATTTAATTCCATATGCCATTGAACAGGTCAAGTCTGCATCAATGTTGTTCTGAAACCCAAGCTGTGTTTCAATGTTGCTGCACTTTTGTAGCTGGTATAAGACTGTACACAGCCGTAATTGCTGTGTCTGTAACAGAAGTCCTGCCTTCTATTTTGAAAAGTAGATAGCTGCATAATTTTGTACCTAATTAAGCAAACAGGACGCCTTTTTAACATCCAGGTATCTTGTTACCAGGAAAATAACAAAAAAACCCCAAGTTTGTGACAACATGAACATATAGTTGCCCTGTATAATCTGTATCTTAAGTTGTTGGGTTTTTTTAATTCATATGATTAAAGACATTTTGATGTAAATTTAAAACAATTTGAGGAGAACTAATTTTTCTAAATGCTCAATACCCACATGAGAAATTTTGCTGTGGTTAGTTTTCCAGTTCTAATTAGTTGGGTTTATGTGCTTTGAATGAAGCTAAGCGGAAGAATTTCCGTTTGGTTTATGCTTCAGGTAACTCCAGAGAAGCGAGAGCATGCTTTGCCTTGTTCTACTTACCATCAGTTTTTAATGTGCATTGTAGCTTGATATTTTGTCTGGTCATCAATATGCTTACAAGCCTGGTATTAATGGCATTATGAGTGCTAAATATACCCAATGTTTGTGAAGATAATGTGACTCTCTCGATTTTGAGAATACTTAACACTAGAAGAGCTTTAAAGGCTGCAGTCACCTTATTAAGGAAGGAGTTCAGGAATGGCCTTTGGTCATTCTCAGCATGCTTCCTTGCATTTAAGAGTGAAAAGAGAGATGATAATGTTGTGCCTGGGCTTGTCTATGTAGAGTTTAGGGTACCCTGGGGTTTTTGCATCTAACTGTAAAACAAGCTATAACATGCTTATCCCTGATTTTCCTGTTTTTCTTTCAACCATTTCAGGGCTCTGCAGGAGTCATTAAATCAAAACTTCATGCTGATTGTCACCCATCGAGAAGTCCAGCGGGAGTACAACCTCAACTTCTCAGGAAGCAGTACCATTCAGGAGGTGAGTGCTGTTTCACAGCTGAAGAATAAATGTAGCTCATTATAGCTAATGCCAATTCTGTTAAAGAGGGTTTACATGGTCTTTTTGGATATTCCTTTATTTTATTAGGCTTTTTTGTTGTTGTTTAATCAACTGGATCATCAAGATTGCTGTAATTTGATTAAAGGACTTGGCCTAAAAAAGATTTCTATTAAATTATACAGAAAAGATATTTCTTCTTGCATTGTAATAGCAGAATATACGAACAGTATTTATTGAGTTATTCTAGCGGGATGAGGAAAGGCACTTACTCAAATTACATTTTATCTTTAAGCCTCTTGAAGCTCCCTCTGTCTTCCTTTCTTTTAACCAGCTCCATCTCCATTTTGTAGGCACCTATACCATTACTGGTTGCTCTCATAGTGCTGTAATTCTTACTGGCTTGGTAGCCAAATGGTTTTGTGTGTAATGGACCTCACTGCCATTCTGTAGAATGGCCAGCAAGGGGTGATATTGCAGTCAGAATTAAGTCCTATAGGAACAAATGTCTCTAATATGACTCTGGACTCCACGCTATGTCTAATGCCAGGTGTTTTGGATGTTATTTTCCATGTAACCTACTAACTTCTGGAAACATAACAAACAATCTAGAAATGTGAATCTTCAGAATTCGCATTACAAAATATTAAGATTAAATGTTTGCTTTTCAAATTAAATGTATGTTTGCTATTGGCCTGACACTTCTCTGAGTCTTTTAGGTTTAAACAGATTTTATTGAAGTTTTTAATGCCACATACTGACATTGTAGACAGAATTATTTTAAGTTCCATAATATTAGCTATAGGAGCAATATCTCATACGACAATGAAATTTTGATCATTAACCATTTTCATAGTGAATCCTGTTATTCTTAAGATCTAAATCCTGGTCTTTCGCCTTTGTGAAAGCCTGTTTTCTACTTTACCTTTTTAAACCTGTTGGAGTAAGTTCTGAGTTTTGGTGGGGCTATTTTTTTTTTTTTTTAGTAATAGGAACAAACATATTTGCATCAGTTTGTTTTCTGGGGGGCCAAGCTCTGACTCTTTAATATGAAAAATAATTTGAATATTTATGGAAATAAATGATCAGAATATGTGTTTTTAATTTTAAAATGGTAAGATGCTACTAGAAAACATATGTACATATTGTTTGTTTGCTTTTTATCTATGCTGTATCAATTACTACTTTATTGGTCGGTCTTACGTGGCTTGAAGGAACCAGACAGCTGTGACAGTGCATGGGAAACTAGGCTGCCATTACATGCACCAAGCTTTCTTGTTTGTTAGTAATGGCAGGTTACAGTCAACATGTTATCATGTGAAGTCAACGTAATTGAAAAGTTGGATATGATTTTCCCAATTAAAACAGCAACAACAAAAAAAACAAACCCCTACCACCCCATAACCAGCACGAGTATCAAACTTTCGTTGCCGTCCTGTCTTGTATCTAAGTATTACATGCAGTAGCATGTATAAAATTCTGAAGACCATTTCAGAGGCTCAAAGGAAAAGAGAACTCTGGACCTTCTTGTGCAGCTGGTGCTGAGCAGGTGACTATGTCAGTCTGTGCAAAGTCTCATGGAAATCACTGGGGATTTGGCTGAGGTAAAAGGTTTGGAGAACGTTTGTGTAATTATAGAAAACAAGCACTGTTTCATATGTTAACTCCCTAATGGCTTTTTAATTTTTTTTTTTTTCTTTTAACATAGACTGAGCACTGTAACAAATGATTGATGAATCTAGTTAGTTTGAGCAATTTGGAGGAATCAGTGATATTTTTCCTTCTCTTCTCTCCCTTGTCTTTCTCCTCTCTGGGAACTGTTAGATATGTTTGGTTTTTTTCCCTTCTTTCACTTGTTCACACTTTAACAAATTAATAGTTTACTTCCCTTCTGGTATATTTTTGCAGTTGTGGAAAAGCTCTGTGCGAGTTGCAGTTGCCAACCACAAGAGGGCAGGAAGGACTATTCAATTATTACCTAAAAATGCCGTTCAATGTTTTCAAATTAGCTTCTGGGATATTAACAAAAAGGAGTATAATGGCCAACTTATTGTTTGATTTACAGATAATTGGCATATTGCAGGGAGGAGACTTAATTTCACCCTTTTAAATTAAACAGGGAGATTTAAAAAGACATAAAATATTCATTAATGTTCAGTGATTATAAAGCAGTGGCATATATTTATTCTGCCTTTATTACTGTTTCGATGGGAAAATACTGCAAATATTTCAGAAATCGACTTGGCCATACTGACAAGTTGAAATGTTTAAGCAGTGTTAATGCAATCTACTCACACGTTCTATTCTATGCAGAAAGATTCAAAATGACAACATCAATTATTAAAGAAATATTTAAAATTCTATAAATGTTCTACTGCTTGCCACAGTTGGGTGCAACTGTCTCTCCAGAGCTAGTTGTTTAGTTTGTTGTTATTATTAGTACTGTGAATTTTAAGGAATAGATATTTTTTCTAAATGTCTCAAAAAAAACCCCAACCCACCCCAAAACCAAAAAAACCCACCAAACCCCAAACCACCACACCGTATTAATACCCAACCCCACTACGCTTTCAAAACTGTCATAAATATTTTGCAATTAATTAAATACAAAATCCAGTAAGCTCCCAGCTGTGCTTTCCTAAACTATTATTGCTTCAGTTCTCTGTCATCTTTTTTATTGTTTAGAATGCATGTTTAATAGCAATTGATATTTGGATGAATTGTTATTTCAAAGAAATCTTGGTCTTTAGTGGGGAAACATTCTGGCAGAAAATTCTCTGAGAGAAGCCTGAAACTGTAGTACTAGTGCCTGCTTCCACAATTTTTTGCATATGAATTCAGTGGTTGGATTATTTTGGGTGGTGCTTGAAAATTCTTTTTTTTTTAAACGTGCTTTATTTACATCTTAAACTGTTTACATATTAAGATTTAATTTCTCATTTAAAAAAATGTAAGTTACATTCAGTTATATTGATGTGAGATTATAAGCCTGTAGGGAAGATTCAGAAATGAAATAAAACATAAAACTGAATTTGTCCAAAATTCTGGATATTGGATTTTTTTTTTTTTTTTTTTTTTTGGATGAGTTGAGCAGAGGAGTTGCTAACTTGGAAAGTTAATGATAACATGTTGGTCTAAATTACAAATTAATCTGTGTCAGAGGTTTCTGACATTTGTTTGTTCTTATAAAATTGCAGTATTAAATTAATTATGGGCAGATTCTGGGAAATATCATGGTTACTTTTTTCCGTGATCCATATTTTAAAGTGGAAATTAGTAGGTTTTGTGGCAGTTTTCAGATTGTAAATGAATACATTTCTAATGTATTTGATGATTAAATAAGGACCATTCTAACAAATTGAACTCCTAATACTTAGAAGGCTAAAAGTAGTTTGCTGTCTGAACACTTGCTCTTTATTCTGCTAAGATAATTTGTAGAGGCTGTCCGTAATTGGAGTGAGAGAATTTTTAACTTTTGTTTTGAGAAGCTGTGAGCTAAATTATTACAAGGCATTGCCACATTACACATTATTTGTTTTCTTTCTATTCTTATGAGCTTGTTCTCCTTTAGAAATAAACATTTTCTCTACTTTTCATTTTTGCAAGCTGTAGTTATATTATTTGACAGAAACAAAGGACAGCCCTTTTCACAGGGGCGTATATTTAAATATTTCATGGAAAGTAAGTTTATGTTCTCATCCTGGAGCAGACAAACTAATTTGTGAAAAACTTTTTGAATTTGAGTTCTGATCATAATAATATGCTCCACACTTTTTGTTGTTTTAGTCGGTGATACAGGAAAAAAGAAAATTAACAAACTGCATAACTTTGTTAAAAACAAGGAGTTTGTATTTGTCTTATTTTGCCTTTGGTGTAGACTTTGAAACCTTTTTGTGTTTCGTATGTGCAGGATTACAGAAGTATCCAGTGTACACAAGCTGTGGCTGCTGAAGGGTGGGCGAGTTAAATATGCAGAAACCTCAGGCCTCTTGTAGATCGGTGATTTATTTTGTAACTGCTGGAGATTCCAGATCCCTAATACTAGGTAAAACATGTACCAGGCACTATAATTCCTAGTAAAACATAAAATCTGTGCAAACAATGCAAAGAAGATGGGTCCCTAAATACTGGCTGCCTCTGCACGGCTGCATCTGCTCTTTATTCTGTTCCTTTAGCCAATAACCTAATCAAAGGCTAGCTGCTTAGCATCCCTGTCACCTGTGATAGGTAATATATTTGTTCTTTGTTCCCTATAGACTTACTGGCTAAGGTGGAATATGAAAAGCAATGTATCCAATAGCACTCCAGGCAGGAGGAGGAACTATTTGTGCATACAACTGCTTGGGCTGAGATAAACTATAAATTCTCTGTTGACAGAACCTACTGACAGTTTGAAGTCCTTTATGGTGAAATTTGTATAACTTTCTTGATAAATGGATGGATGTGAAACAAGATGCAAAATCACCATTTATAAACATGCAGGCAAAAACCTTATTTAAAAGGCCTATACATATATATATATTTATATACATAAATAAAAAATATAAGCAAGCACATGAATTACCTTCACCATGCAGAAAAATAATCCAGCTGAAGGTCTTGTACCTTTTTCAGATCTGATTTTTGGTATTTGTACAAAATATTTTCAAGTCAATTGTTGAGTGAGATCATCCACAGTAAAGGTCAGACATTGGCATGGGGACATGAAATGTATATATAAATAATGTTGTTCTTTTTAATGTTGTAACTAAGTAATTACAATAAAATTTTTGCCAGAGGTCAGAATATGGATATATCCAAAGATGGTAGATACATTAACAGTTTCAGAAACAATTCTGTTATATTTTGAATTTTTTTTACTTGCTTCAAAATTGTTGAAAACTATTCTTATGCTAATAAAAGTCACTAACCAGCACTTTTTGGTATTTAACAGGAGGTGCACAAATGTTCTACACTGTTGTTCAATTATTCTCTTAGTATCAGAGAAGCCGGTAAAAAACGTTGCTGTTATACTACTTGTACTGAAGAGACCTATTCTTTTTGTGAAATTTGAACATTTTGTTTGCTTTTTAAAGAAATCTGTCATGTAAAAATTTTATTAAATTTATAGTGAGTCATAACAACAGTATACATAATTTAAACATCTATCACTGCCATAGCCTCAGTGTTCTATAGTGGTAGGTGAGTACCAGCTAGCAAGGTAGGTTTTTACTTTTTAAACAAGGAGAGAAAAATCTATTTTTATAATGCTAAATCATCTTCTTGTGGGTTTGGTTTTTTTTGCCTTTCTTTTAAAGAAAACCAGCACATTACTAAACTCAAACGTATTTGCTGAAAAAAATCCTTGATAAACTTTTTGTAAATGATCATCTGTTAGGAATTATATGAAAAGGAAGTTCCTTGGGAAATAAAGAGAAAATACCTTTTATGTACCTGTTCAAAGTGATAGCTTTATTAGGCAGTTAAAATATCTTAATATCTGACTGCAGAGATCTGTTTCACAGAGATCATATTGATAAAGGTATATAACCATTATTCCTTTTCTTCTTATGCAACAGAAACAGCAATAAGCGATAAAGGCCACTCTCTTACTTCTCTATTAATTATGAAGCTTAATATATTTGTGACAGATTATGTTTCATAACCTGTAATTTGGTTTCCGTGGGTTTGGACATGCATATCATTAAAGAAACGATCTTCAGTTATCAAAAACTAGTAAACATGGACATTTTTATATGCAAGAAAAGGCAGAGAGTAAATAATTGCACTGGTGACCAATACTGTAATAATCCTGTTTTACAATATGCACTTGACAGGTTGTAATAGTGCTAATTGAAGAGACTAATTCACACTTGCTTCATTCTATTCAAAGGCAAAATCAGCAGCTTGTTTTGCTTTTGACCAGATGGTCCTGATGAACACCTACTGTGCACTTTAAGTGCTTTACTAGAATTACAAAGGCTGGGGGCTGCGTCCGACTCAAAATGATTTGAGAAGAGAAAAAAACCTCACTGCTCAATGGATTTGGTGCAACTAAATTAATTCTAGTGGACCCATTACACATTGAGCCCCCTTTTCAAAGTGCTGAGCCTCCTCGTTTGTTCTGTAGCAATGAGAAAGTGAAAGGCAGATTACTGCAAACAGAAATAAAAAAAAGTGCTGTGAAAAGGAGAAAAGAGGCCTTGAAGCCTTTTCATATCATTTGGGTTTTTCAAGTGCGTTATTTTTGGGGAGGGTGGATGTATGAAAAGCCAATTGGAGTTTTTTTTGTTTTAAAGTGCGCTATTTAAGTACTATGAATATAAAAGCAAGAGCAACAGTTGACTGAGTTTACTGTGGTAAAGCTTTGTGTCCAAGGATGAATCAAATTCATTATAGTCAATGCTTTGTATTTTCATATGAATGTAGGGTTAGTTTCACAAGACTGTGTCTGTTTAGGATAATTATAATTTAATATTTTCCTTTCATAAAGTTATCACTGTAGATATCTAAAATTTGCTGAAAGCGAGGTTTTTTTTCTTGAATAAATTTAGAAGCACCCAGAGAGTTTAAAACTCCTAAGGAAGCTGTTTGATTTCCAAGGGAAGGCGAGGCATGTTCCAAGAGCGTCGAAGCACAGATTATTATAACTAATTAGAAGTCACACATCTGTTAGCTTTCGATTTGTCAGCGCTTGTAGTTTTGTGTGTGTGTATCTCTCTCTTCCTTTCCCTCGTTCTCTGTCTCTATTACGCTCCATCCGTAAGCGTAGTTGGATTTGAGAGAAACTCTTAAAAGATAAGCATCAATTTATTTGAATTTGCAAGTAATGAGGAGTCATTGTTATAATTTTAGTTATAGGTTCGGCTCTGTAAAGGCTCAGTCATGTGAGTTGTCCTTATTTTAGAAGTAATCATGTTGAATTGAATGGCTTTGCTCATGTAATTTAAGGATGCTAAGGATTTTGGGGATCAAAACCTAATTTAAAACCCTGAATTTTAAAAAAACTGCAATTAAAACCATCACTTGCTATTCAGATTTTGAATATTTGCTATGTTTTACTATCAGGGTGTAGAATTTTTATGCAAGGTTTCTATCATAACACTAGCTATTAAAAAGGTGTTAGCATGAAATGACAAGAAAACCTAAGCAGCTTTATAAACATATTAAACAGCTATGTCCCTAGTTCCTGTGCTGTTTAAGGTGGGAAAGCAGTACTCTGTAGCTAAATAGCATAGCACTGCTGCCTATAGAAATTATGTTTAGTTGAATCATAAATGAAAAGTTAAAGTTAGCATTTTTTACAATTAAAAAAAGAATACAGCTTGTAAATTAAAATATACCAGAGCATGTTTTAACCTTTCAATCCTATGTTAACTATAATATTACTTCTATTATTGCATGATATACCAACATTTTGCATGAAAACCCAACAATCATTGAATTGCTGATTTGTTTTCAAACAATGAAATTTGTATTTGTGCAAATTATAGTAGGCACAGTGTTCTCTCATGTTTTCTCATCAAACAACCCAATTATACTTATAAATAGTGAGGTGCTAATGAACTGTTGTTCTGGAAAAGTTGGGTTGTTTTTTTTTTTTTTATTAACTTGAGTAAGAAAGGAAACACTTCACAATTTTAGAGTGCTTGCTTGGTGAGAAAATATTTGAAAATATTGTACTTATGTAAATCATGTTGGTGCTATCACTTTTAAATACACAACAGAAGCTAATCTAAAAGCCCCATCGGTTCATATGGAGCACAACTAGATTCTTGACATTGTAAATTGCTCACTTAATTGGGAACTGAGGATTTTCTTTTATTCATTGAGTTATAAAAGTTTTTTCAGTAAGAGTTTATATTTTGGTTTAAAGTTTGTTAGTGCATTAATTTAATAGAAACAGGAAATTTTTTTGAGAGTTGCAGCAATGAGAATACTTAATGTAGTTGTTGTGGAGACACTGAAATGGTCAACAGTAACTTATCAGCAGCGTAATGATAGTGCTGCACTACATTGCTTTGTAATTATTATGCAAAGAAAATGCTCAGTTGCCGTTTCAAATGTGAATGAATAACGTTTGCCTCTGTCCAGTCTGTAACATCTTGCTGAAACAATGTGCTATCTCTTTAGTAAACCTGCTTCTTATGATTTTTTCAGTTATATTCCTATGTCTGTGTGAAACATGAACTTGAAAAGTTATTCTTTTGGTGTTTTGGTTTTTTTTTTTTTTTTCCTGAAGAATCATGGGCATAAATTGAAGAGCCTTGCACTCATTTAAAGGATAAAATGGCCTCATAATCACTCTCAAGAAATCCCTGTTACTGTTTTTAAAAAGGGTCATAGAAGCTCTGGGCAAACATTTGCAATAAGTGGCAAAATTTATGCCTTGCTTTGTGGTCGTTGCGTGACCAGACAGTGGGGTATAGGATTGTTTTAAGGTTTTTACAGCTGCAGGCAAAAAGCATCTGTTCCTAGAAAAGCCTTCATTGTTTAATTTTGACACTGACTTTTCCATGCTGCTTGTACCAGTCTCTGGATTAGGTGCCCTTAAGATAAAATTTATTTTAAGTTGCTCCCAAATGCAGCTGTCACTATACGTGGCCTTGTAGCTTAGGCAAAGCAGACATAATCAAAACAAGCATTTTGGTACAAGGTCATGTCGGTAGACTGGAAAAGCTCAGAGCAGGAATTTTGACAATATTGTATCTTGTGAGTAGGTAGGCTGTTAGCTTGTGTATTTGTTTAATAATTCTTGTGGTGATCACTAACATGTATGACTGCTTCAGAAACAATGAAAGAAAGGCATTTTTACATGGCACTACTTTTGCATATATTTTATTTTCTATTTATTTTGATTAAGCTGTTACTGTAGTATTACATTACATACACTCCTTGTCTATGTATTTGTATCTCTGTATCTCTGCAGTGAAATGGAATGATCTACAAAAATTGTGGAAAACTGACATTTTTGATAGAGCTTCCATTTCTTTCCTTCAAAGTTTCCAGTGAATTAAAAATGAAAGAGCACTTCATTTTATGTATCCCAGAGTTGTGTTAATTTCTACCCAGCTGGTCTAAAATGATTGATACAAAGCCAAATTTGTGACTGCCTGCATTACAAAGTCTGTAATTTGCTAATGAATTATGATAATAATCTTTCATCATACATGAAAGATTTAGACAAACAATTTACTAACTATATAGTTTGATCACAATTTTTGGGTTTTTACCAAGCCTCAAATCTACTTTATTTTTCCCTGACTACATTAGCAGACCAAAGTGAACTTGCTCTTACCTTGTTCTGAAAGTGAGAATGTTGGAAGATATGTGGGGATGATGTAGACAGTAGAAATGATATAAACTTGTAGTGTAAAACTCCATATTTAATGTATGTACAAATGGAACCATGGCGCACTAGAAGTTATTTGAGACTGCATCTACTGTTGGAGGGACATAGAAGTAAATGAAAACAGGGTAGAGTTAAACCTTCTCTGAGTATGGTAGAGGCAAACTATTTAAAGCATAGCCAGGCAAAGCCACAGGAGCAAACTAGGCTTTAAAAGAATGCAAAAGAAAACCAAATCCTAGAGAAGAGGGGCAACTGCCACAAGATCCTGTCAAACTGGGTGAATTTGTGGTTACCTGCATATCGTGTTAGCAAACAGATGGTCTTGGACTCTCTAAGGACCCTCTGAGGACAATGTTCACAGTAGAACATGAGCACAGTATAAGCAAGTATCTTCCTGTACAAAATCCACTCATTTTTGGTCATCTCAGGGAAGAGATCTTCCACATTCTGACCAAAAGTTACTTCTCAGTTCTGCAGAGCTTGCTTCAGTATTACATATTTTATTTTTCTAATAGTGAACAAGAAAAAAAAAAATAGAGGAGCTTTCTGTTCTTTTTTTGATGTTTATTCTGTTTTGCAAATAGCATTGATCATTTCTCTGCTCCTCTTCTTCCCCAGGAAGTTGATTTTATCTAGCAGCTGTTACCTAGCATATCTAATATCTAGTAGCTCTATTGGAAATTATAATGTTAATGTCATTTGAAAGTGTAGAAGAATATATCAAGACCTTCACAATTTTGGAAACAGATAAGCAATAAAAGATAAAAATGGAAAGAGGAGTGCAAATAACAGGGATTTTTTTTTTTTGCTATTTTTCTACAATTTGTCTATGAGGAAGAGAGCTTCTTCCTACAAATCTGTACATATAAAATGGCATTAAGTCTGACTGCCTGATGCCACATGGCATAGTGTACATACCTTACTCCAAACCCAACAAAAGGAAATGGAGAAAGGAATAATGAATCCTAAGAACTGACATGATTTCAGTTATTTCATTCACATCACCAGGGCAAAACACAGCAACTCAAATATGTCTGCAATTTCTTCCAGGAGAAACAAATACAAAGATTTTATATTGTTCTCAAATTTATTTCACTCATTTCTGATGACAGGATACCTTATACTGAACTCAATAACTCTAAACCAGTAACTTCTAAGAAACATTGTGAGCTATGTTTGTGTCCCATTATTAGTTTCTCTGTAACTATAAGCTGAATTTCAGTTCAACATCTTCCCTCTGTGTCTTGCATAAACTCCTGTTTGCACTTACCCACAAAAAGTTCCTCTCTTAAGACAAGAAGGACTTATTCCTGAATAATTCAAAAGAGGGGAGTGTAAGAAGTGCTTAGATTAATCTAGGGAGTGTTTTGTGTGTTGACAATTTCACCTATAACTAACAGTCTCTGTCACCAGCTCTGCTTAAAAGGTCTTGGCTCTTTTTTATTCTGTGCATTGACACTGAGCTAGCAGAGAAAAGACTGGACTGCAGCTGAGAACTGTAACCACAGGGCAGCCTGTGCCAGGACTAAGACAAACAAAATAGAGAAGCTCTGATGTTCACAAAAAGCAGCAACAGAACAGTGGAAGAGGATACGTTTCTGTAGTACAGAACAGAAAAGGAAACTTCTCTCCCTGATACAAAAGGTATCTGTCAGGTGAGGCAGGTCCGTGTTAATATTTCAAGGTTGGGTCTAAAGAGGTCAGTGAAAAATATGGAAGTTCTCTAGAGCATTCTGTGAGGTCTGGGTGGGATGAAAGTTTATTTCTTGATGAACTAAGAGTGGTAGACTGAGATGAAACTATGAAACTTGCATTACCACGGCGATGTCTTTACTCTCCTCCTTAAATCTTCCCACAGAACACTAAGTTGTAGTTCACAGCTGTGTCTACAGTAGCATGCAGGACAGTGCAACTGGAGGTCTGCAGAGAAAACCACTCGGTTGTGAGGATCTAACATCCATGCTATTTGTGTTTCTAGCATTCTCCTAGTGGCCATTTTTAGTCTAGTCCTGTGAATTGAATGTTTCTTAGTAGCTGAAATTTAAAAATTGTGCATTTCTGTTCAAATACCATTCAATACCTAATGGTATGTGGTTTGCACGCTCTGAAACCGCTCCGTCATGCGGGCTTCAGTACAGTAAGTCAGAGAAGTGGGAGAATTCAGATCAGGAGTCTGTTTTTGAAGTGAAACACTAATGCAGTCCCCTCCTACAAGGACTGGATCTGCATCAGTCCTTTGGTGCAAAACAGTATTTTCAAATGTTAAGCCGTTGGGAAACCTTCTCCATTGTAACAGAAACACAGTCATTTTTTTAAACAATTCTGTAAACAGAGGTGGTCAAATTCTTCTTGAATGGGAACAAATAAATGAAAGATTAAGTGAAAAGTGCACCTCCTGTGTGTTTTGAACTCGCTGCAGAGTAGGCATGCAAAGAATCAACATGAGCAGTACGACAAACCTTTTGAATACCCAAAAAGATACAGTTTTTCCTTTAGAGGAGTGTGTTAGCATCGTGTTTCGTTACATTTTTTCCTTAAGATCAGTTTGAAGTGAGGAACAATAAAAGTCAGAGATTAAATGTTTCTTCTGAAGCATAAATGCAAACTGTTGGAAGCAGAGCATAATTTTAGCATGCAATCCGAAATAAACATCTGTTGTCTCAAGACACTGGTATCAGAAGAGAACTGCAAATCCACTTTCAGTTCTCATTTTGGGTCTTTTGCCTGATGTCACTTTATAGGTCAGATCTAAGATCATTCAGTTTTGACAAAATCTGACAGTCGCCCATCTATATTTTCCCCTCTGCAGGTCATTTTGCTTGTTTAGTAATCCATATCTTTTCTCTTCTTTTTAAGAATTTGTTTTCTTCTATTTCTTTTATTTTCTGTTAGTCCACATGTGTTTTCTTTTTCACTGCTTTCTCATTCCTGCTTTTCATCTTTTGGTTAATTGACTTTTGCAGTTTTTAATGAAAAACTTTTAAGAATTTCTTCATTGCTGCTTGTTTAAGAAAATCGATATGGCTTATCTGGATTAACTTTTTAAAATACTGTTTAGTCCTTACAATGCAGGAAAACATACTGTAAATCAGAAAGCTTTAAATTATTATGATCTTTATATTTATTTTCTGCAATGCAGAGTGCTAAGTATGTTGAAGTACACTTGAAAACTGTTCCCATGTGGAGGGAATTACTGAGTACAATGCTTGCTTGTTAGCTTTTCAGAGACTGAATTTTCACTGATTATTATATGAATATCAAATAGAATTTTTTTCTATCAGCTAAATCATTATTCTTGATGTTAACTTCCATAGTTCAACAAAATCCCTCTTTCCTAGGATTTAGAAAATAAGTGTTTTTACATATTTGGTCTTTTTGCTGGTGTGTATTTTATACACTGAATTTGCATAACTATGAGTATCCTTGTGGTTCAGAGGAGGAGCTGTTAGAACAGATCTGTAAAACAGTTGTTTTATTAACATCTTCACAGGGGAAAACCAGACAGAATAGCTGAATATGTAAATGAGCAGCTTGTGATGCTATAACTTGTCAAATAACCATTGATGCAGTATAGCTGAGCAAACTGTTTCAGTGTGTGCATATACAGTAGGTATTTCTCTCCAAATTAATATTTGCATTTGAAATATGTGTGTAGTGCAAATACATGAGAAGTATATAACAATTAATAATATTTTGTGTTTGATGTTTACCTATTATGTGCTCTGCATTTTAATTCTTAATGTTATCTGCTTCTTTAATCATCTTGAATTAGTGTTCCAAATGTATTGATTCAAAGGGATTTATTACTTGGGTATTAAGGTTTGATAGACATTTGTATACGTGAAACAGGTTGGGTTTGGTCAGTAGTTAGCTGCCATTTTTTGAGGATGTCGTTCTGTTCTTCAAAATCTCAGACCATTTTAAGTCTCCTGTGTCACCTTTATGAATGTTTCTGGGTTGTAGTGATGAGGAAAAAACTTAAAGAATATGACACGGATTTGATGTTTTCTTACAACTCCTAAGTGGTCTTTCCAAAACCACAGTTTTAAAATAAAGGTGTACTTCTAATCTGGTTTAGTTAAACCCATGCAAACTGTTGTGTCAACATTCTTATTTCTTCTAAAGGCAGCTTGTTCTACTTTAATATAAACAGAGGAAGAATTAGGTAAAGTTAAAGCAAAGTAAGAACTTGTCCTTGGTGAGGAAAAAAAATAATTTAAACCTATTTTTGTTAATACATGACAAATAAGTAGAAGTAAACCTCCTATATTTACAAAATACTTAGTCATAGTAATGCATCTGGTAGAAGGCAAAACTTTGGTTCCCTCAAGAGTCCCATCTTCACTATGCAAGTAGAAACTTCAGTCTCTACTAAAACCAACTGTAATGCAATTGGAATAAGGAAGAAAAGCCAGTTTTGTACTCTCTTCTTTTACTACTTTGCAATTCAAATGTAGTGTTACATTAGAAATTGCTAGAAAGTTTAGTTTTCATATCCATCATAAATAAAAACTTGGTTACACCTTTAATTTCTGTAAATGTGCTATCCATGTTCTACCATTGTCAAAATGATTACTTGAGTAGTTTGTTTTTTAGTTCTTTGTTCAGTGTAGTAGTGATAAATGTCACTGTTATTGAATAAATGTGAAAATATTCTACCATGTCATGAGGTTCGTGGTGTTTTGAAGTTCAGTTAGTTCAGTTTTTCAGCAGTTGTTCTGTGATCTTGGGGAATGGAGTGAGAGATGTGGAGCAGTGATTATGCAAAACAAAACTAGTTTTATTTCCAAAATGCACCTGAAGATAGCTTGTTTTTCTGGTTATTTTATAAAAAATTGAGACCTTGTAGCATCATAAATTTAGGGCAAATTCTGCCATCCTATCTGCTTGCACCAGTAGGATGTAGCTCCTGCAGAACTGTTGGTGTTCTCTGGGAGCCGTGTCCTGCTGCCCTCCAGCACCCTTGTATAGGTGTCCCCAGAGCCTGAGGGTGGGAGAGGGAGGGGAAGATGAGCTGTTCTCAGCAGCTGTTTGCCCTTACACTTCTGGTTTGGGTCCTAGCTGGGTGTCAATGTTATTTTATTGCTGTATTTAACTCCCTGTCATCCTGCTCCCCTCTTCTTCCCTGTATGCTGCTTTGAAGGCAGCCCCTGGGGTCAGCGACAGCCTGGCTTCTGCAGGAGCTGAGCCACCACTTGGAAAGGAAGCCTGAGAAGCAGTGCAGAAGCAGGAGCCAGGCAGACCTGTCAATGGCTTTTTTTCGCCCCTGAGTGTTAATTGTGGTCACAAAAGTTAAGTGTTTCTGTAAAATTAACATCTTGGTATTATGTATTTATTTTCCAACATGTAGCTTCAATGTCAAGTTTATTCAGCAGACAAGTCAAAACAAGAATATTTTTTCTAACTGCTGTTCCAGCTAGTCTCAGCCTGGGATCTGAGAAAATTACAGTATTCATTCTGATTAGCAGCTAATAGGAAACAATAAAGATTTAGGGTTCAGAATTTAATTGGCACCGATGTTGATGCAAGAAGAACAACTGCACACAGTTTACTCTTGTGAAGCTTTATTGATTCTTATTTAAAAGGAAAGCTCTGATGAAAGTAAAAAGAGGCATTTAATTTGCAAGTATTTCTACACAGTTTTTATTCTGAAATGTGCTTTTCTATCCTTCTCTATCCCTGCACAGTAAACATTCCTTAAGATCTCCTGATTCAGAGATAGATACTGAAAAACAAAAGTGTAAGGTTGTCATTTCTGATATTCAGCTTGTTCATTTGGATGATATTGGGGCTTTCTTACACGTTAAATTTACATCTTTCTCAAGGCTAATGTCTGATGTGCATCTGTAAGTATTTTTAAGATAATGTGACATTGGTGTATCCTTAAAATTGCCATCCCAGATTCTAATATTTTAGTGACTTATTTCCAAGGATCACATCTGGAATATCACTCTTGAAGAGGTGGTGATACAAACAGAAACTTCCTGTTTTTCTGATGTTACCTGTATACCAAACTCTAGAATAGAGGATCTTTTTTGTCACTAAGGCAAACGATCTTTTGAATTTCAGTGAGTAACTGAGTATATTTCTTCAAGTACAGACTGATCCCATGCTTTCAGAGTTTGCAACAAGGTCAAAGATATGCAGCAGAACAAGCTGCAGATGCCTTTGTATGACTTCCTGCTCCCATGGCTTCCTTGCAAACCATAATAAAGATTGAGTCCTCAAGGTATCATCATTGGCCCACCACAGATGGACCTATATTCAATAGCTGGTATCTCAATCTCTACTTTCAAAACTATTTTGATGATTTTGAAAGTAGTGACCTGTTTCCCCTCCAATCTGATCTTTCTCCTTAGCTTTGGGGACAGATTACACGTTTTTTTCTGATCTGGAATTACAATTTAAAACGCCTTCTCTGTGACACCATTGCCAACAGCTCTCAGCTTTTTGTTGGCTTTCTGCCATTCCTGCAACCTTTTTTCCTGCTGCTTTTCAGGAATTTGTTTTCACAAGACATCTGCAGGCAAGCCTTTTCTCGGTTTTCTAATCCATCAGGCTTTAATAATGGCCTCTTATTTCAAGGGAAGAGGATTTTACAGAAACTATTCCAAATATCTAAAATCAATACAAGATGAGAACACTTATCTTTAAAATAGGGAGTCTAAGTGCCTTTATTTTCACATTCATGGGGAGAGTTTTGATGTTACTGAGCAGGCTTCTCTTCTTGAGGAGGTCAGCTAATCTGTTTCTTAACTTGCTAAGTTCCTGCCTGTACGTTGCAGCTCATTTCTTGCACAAGAACTATCTTTGGCTGTGAGTGTGTCATGACTGCTATTCATGCACATCACTTAGAGACATAAAACTACAGAATAAATTCACCAAATTTATTGTCAGTAGTCATGCCATCCATGTGACAGAATATATAACTTCCTTGATGATTGTTGAGTGAGTGATGATCGCATATTAACAAGGACATTCCAAGACTTGACTCCTCTCTTAGAAAGCATTTGGTCTTTCACAAAGGCCCATTCCCTTCTGGTTCTTATGTTTGAGTGCCCAAAGATGATGTGCCCAGATGATTTGGAACATTTCTGACAACCAGTAAACCTTGGAGGATATCCTCAAAACTTGCCAGATTGTGGTTACTCAATGTTGATCTTTTAGTTCCAGAAACAACAAAAAAGGGGTAATGAATCTATTCCAGACCTCACATCTCTGTAGCCTGCTCGTTACGTACATTCTTGATCCATTGGATGTACTTCTAATTATTTTTCTTCTAAGTGTTTTAACATAAATCATGAAAGAGATTTCACTGTCCTATTTGAAACAGTTTTAGATCTAGGGTATACTCTCTCTGTGGGTGAATGATCATCATCGTGTCCCAGTCTTTTCTTCAAATTTTTGGCTTATTCTTCCTGGTCTCTAACAGATTTGTCTTCCCAGTCTTGAATCTATGGACCCTGTGATGTATGTGGATGCTTTCAGGGTTAGAGGGTGCTTTCTTGTCTCCAGGAGTGGATGTTCATCCTGGTAGCTTGAAGTAGTACAGGACATTCACCAAGATACAGCTGAATGACCTGTTTTTTGTTAGAAGTCTAGATTCTTGTTTCTCATGGAAACTTATTCCTAAGGGATGATGGATTATTTCCTGGATTTTAGAGTGCAGAACTCTTGGATATCTCTTAGCTACCCAGTAAGTCTTTGTCATCTCAACCCATGACCCATTAGTAGAAGCAGGGAAGGTTACTGCTCAAAGCAGAACTTCTTTGTTGCTGTTAAATAGCTGTCCTTTCTGGTCAGAGGTTTCCTTTGCCATTGTTGCAGTGAGATAAAAAAATATTTTGAAGTATGTGAAAAATAAAGTCTTGGTATAACTCTCTGGTTGTTATAACACAATAATAAAAAAGTCTGCACAGGAGCAATTCATTACTCTTTTCCTTTCAAGCACTTAAAAGAAAAAGAAAGCTGCAAATATTTATTTGGGAGATACTGAAGTACCTCATTAGATCTTTCTTTTTATTGGCTGTTGAGGTGATAATTCTGTAACAGGAATGAAAGTGAGGGTAAATTTTTCTTTGATTTATAGAAATGTGTTAATTTGAGCTGAATAATCTTTTCTGATCTTACTATTTGTTATGTGAGAGTATTGTTTTGTAATACATAGTTTCTAGTTTTATTTTACAGAACAAATTATTCTGATGGGGACTGATAATTCTGTGCAGCATTGAAGGTATTTTTGGGGAAATGAGTAGCTGAGTTTTTAATAACTTGCAATTTAAGTTTTTTTTTTCATTAGATGGTATAATGTTCACTGCTTATTTAATAGTTTGAGTTGCACGTTGAGCTAAAACTGAAAAATGCAGAGAAAATAATATATATGTTTAAATAATTAAGTTAACCTTTATTCAAATCTTTCTGTTTTGGTGAGATGACAAGTCTGCACAGTAGTATAGTGAAAATGGCCAGGACAGCTTCAAATTTGCTCTTTTCCTAGGTGGTCTTACATTTTCTGTTGTTCTGCAGCATATAACTAGTAAGCTTTGTAAAGACTGGAATCTGCAGAAGAGGTAAGTCCCCATAGTGTCTTGGTCAAACACTAATGAAATTGCACTCAGTTGTGTGTTAAATACCTTCATGAAACAACTTTGTGGTTTCTGTGTTACTCAAGCTAGACAATTCTCTAAGGCAGCCACCACTGAAGATGTAGTGAATAAATTCTTGGTGAATTAAGAGTTACTCAGTGGTGCACTCCTCTTAGTAGTAGGCGATAATGTAGTTTTATCACAAGATAGTGTGGTTTCAGTATTGTGGTCTGCTTAGGTTCTTGATGTAACCAGTCAAATTCTGGAAGCCAGTCCAGTTCAGGAAGAGCACCAGAACTACAAGCTGCAAAACTGAGGCGTTAGCGTGTATATTTTTTGTAAATCCAAAGGTATCCAACTTCCTGAAAATTCTACCTTACAAGTTAGTACACATCATCTTAGCATTTTATAGATGTTGGTTTGTAGATTATCTTCCCAGTCAAAACGTTCTTCCTAATGGCAGTTTCATCTGAATAAACTGGAAGTTAGCAGGGAGTAAGAATGAATGGGCACATCATCCATCCTGAAAAACTTCAAAAGAACTTGTGAACTTTTCATAAGTTTTCCCCTTTATGAAAAATGATTTTTTCTAGACAGCTTCTGTGACTTTTTTTTTTTTTGTCAGCTTTTCTGTCATAAATGCAGTTTAGGTATGTGAAACAGATTTTGGCAGGAGTGTGCCAGTATGCCTTTGATTAAAAAGGTTGGCTTCACCAAAACAGGACAACTTTCCTTCATAAAAGGGTTGCTTGTAAAGAAAACTTCCTTGTTGGAGAGGCTTCCAGCTCATTCTTTTCTCCAAATTATTCAATGTACCAGTTTTATATAGTTCACATTTATTGGGTCTTTTTTTTTTAATTTTCTGGTAACACTTTTCCTTCATCTTCCTGTGTCTGCACCTGTGTAGAACTCGAACTTCAGGTTTTCCAGTATTGCTCTCAGCTTACTGTGTTTATTTTAACTATCCCTGACTTCTAATAGAGAACAGGAGTTGGAAATAACTCTTTATAGCCTGCACGTAGGAAAACATGATTTTTGACAACTTGAACCTTACTAGTTTGCTTTCCCTTTCATCTTTTTATATTGTACAAATAGGTACAACTCAGGTACACCTACCATGAGTTCAAGTGCTGACTTGTTTGGGGAAAGACTTAAATCAAAGAAATAAGAGCCAAAGAGAATGCAGACTGGGATTCTTGGTCAGGTTGCAGCTCTTCTTTTTAACACTATTCTATTTTTTGAGGAAATACATTTAAACGTATTTAAATATGCTGAAAATAGTTTTAATCGTGAAACCAAAATGAAATTGTATGGCTTCTTTCCATGAAGATAAAAATCTATGTTCAGATTGCACCTTTGCCCGGTTTATTTGTTAACTCAATAGAATATAATCTCTGCTTTACTCAGTCTTACTGTCTTTAACTTTTTAAAACCTTGATGAAGATCAATTTTCACCTTTTTCATGGAAGAATAACCCAGGAGTATAGTTGACAAATATGTGCAAATGTTAATGATAATGACCCTTGTCCCTTCTTCAGAAAACTCTTAATGTAAAGTGCAATCTGTTTCAATAAAAATAAGTGAAAAAGGCAGAGGTCTTAATATTTTTTAATATATTTTTACTTCCTGCATTAAAAACCAAAAGCACATCTACTATCTGATTTTTTTAATAATCTTCTTGTCTTGGGTTTTTTTGGTTCATTTATTAGAAAATTATTTCATATTAACTTTGCAAACTAAGATCTAGCTCTTATAAGATGTGACAATAAACTTCTGAAAGCTTTAAAATTGTTTCCAATGAGACCGTGTTTGGGACATAAGTACCAGGAAGCAGTGCTGTAAAACAAGTCTACTTTATAATTTTTATTCTCTACCATATAGAGAGAAATACATACATTTTTGTACATGTTAAATATGTACTAAGTGAAAGATTTTTCTCTATTTTATTAAGTAAATGAAGGGGTTTTTTTTTTGGTGGAAGATTCCATAGTTAAAGATGTAAACCAGCAATTTCTTGCTTCTATTAGCACAACATAGTTCAGAGCTGAGATTAGAGAATCCCTGTAGAGTGGCTAATACTCGAGGGCATCCCCAACTAGAAAAGTATGTGAATTTAGGCATGGGAGGAAGGAAGGATCTGCTTTAAATTTAGTGTAGGGTCACTGAGTCTTAATGATAGATTAAACAAGGGAGGTGGAATAATGAATAGGGGTATGCAATGTGTAGCACTAATACCAGAAGTCCATGGTTTTCACTGGTTATTTAATGTCTTTTCCCATATGTTTCTGAATAGAGCAGGTTATGGCAGGGATGAGCTAAGGAATAGCTTTGTTAGTGAATTGTTAAATAGACTGAATTATCTTTTTAAAAATGTATATGTATATAGGAGAGCTGCTTGTTAATAGCATAATTGAGCACCTTGTATGCAAATACCTTAAATGTAGCAATATTAGTAACTATATTTGTTATTGGCATGTCTATGTTTACATTCTTAAAATACACTGTGACAGGTGTCTGCATAACTTTTCCAGTGTGAAACTAGCAGCCATTCCTTGGTTAAACTAGAAATTAATGTCAGATTCTTTCTAAATACTGTTGATGTAAAGAAAAACCCCCAAAGAAGCGATGATTTGGTAGACATGAAAATGAAATGGAGGAACTACAGATAAATGTTTTTGTTAGTAGAAAGTTGATTAATAGCTCATTTAATCTGATTTTATAATTTATTTTAACTTAAATTTAAAATAACATTAATAGAATATCTATTAAAACTCAGCAACATAAAATTATTTACTAAATTCATACTTACATTGACTGAGAAAGATACCACAGTTTACTTTAGTGTTGAGTTCTCACATGTAACAGTCTGACAACTACTTGATACCCACAACTTAGGTGACCCAAGCAAGTCAGCTGTTGAGTTATTGAGGGGTTTCTGGGTAATCTGTATTCTCTTCTGTGTGGTGAAGATACCAACAAGTCTTTAGAGAAAATGCAATTTGCATGCCATTCTCCTTTGGGTTACAAACATGATTGCAAGCAAAACTGGAAGGTGCAGTGCAAGTCGTGCTGCTGTTGCATCAGTACCCACAGTATTGATGAAATTAGTATTTTCAGATGTGTGGCTCGTCTTCCTTTTTAGATGCATCTTGTTGGCTGGCACTGAGAATAAAAGGGCTGCAGAGAGAGCCTACCCATCTCTCTTCTCTAAGCAGCAGGCTTGCTGTGAACTTTAAGTGTAAAAGTGATGGGTAGAAATAGGTAAAGCCTTGAAGACGAGGAGTATTGGAGGGTTTTTCTACATCAAAGTACTGAACATCTGTCTGCACAATTGTGGTACTTCACAAGATTCATAAACTACTTTTTCACATAATGTCTAAATTTGCAATTACTTTCTGATATTGGCCATTTAAAAATAATTGAATAGATTTTATATTGTCTCTAGTAGCAATAAAATATACTCTCATAAAAGAATATTTTATCAATTGTCTAGGAATGAGACAAGTAAAAACCAGAATACTGATTTTGTGATGTTCCATTTCTTAAACAAATTTGGGTAGGGTTATAACTTAAAATAAGGATTGTCTCTGAAGCACATGTGGTTTATGCTTTTTCTGAGACTTTGAAACAACTGGTTCTTATTCTGTAACATGATTGGGTAGGAATGGAGGAAGACACTGTCCATCAGTGAAATGTGTTAAGGAGCATATGTCTTCAGACCATAAATGTGAGTTGTGAGAGGCAGTAAGATTTAATCTTTCATTGGACCAAAGTAAAAAGAAATTTGGAAGAGGGAAAGGTGGTTTCTTTTTTTTTAGTATGAATACAAGTGTTGCTTTTTACTATAACAGTGCAGTAAGAATGGGAAATCTAATTTTCATTCATCTCCTTATTAGTTCCTAAAATTACCATCTGTTTCACCATTTATTGACTTGACTGATTGGTTTTGAGACCCATGAAAGTGCACAAGTAGGGAAGTGATGAAAGACCAATATATGTTTTTCTTATGCTTAGGCTGTTGAAAACTGGTTTCTTTTGAAATGATGATGAGGGTGTTTGTCTTCAAATAAATTTATCTAAATTTTTCTTTTGTTCAGAACATGACAGCTGTGAAAATGTAACAGATCTACTTTCCACTGCAAGAATCACATTAACGATCTCTTTCACTTAGAGTGTTAATTCAAACCCTATAAATAATCTTTAAGGCCCTTACAAGTGAGGACCTGACTATATCCAAAATATTCACTATGCTGTAACTCATTAAGACAACTAGCTCCTTAAAAATGAAATGGCATAGCCAATACATGAAACAGGAAAGTATAATAAAGTCTTTTTGATGAAGAGGTCACATGCTAATTCCTGACAAAGGAATTGGAACAGACTGAAAGACAGGAGCTGCAAAATTACACTTGTTTATGCAGTAGTCTTGAATACCTGCACATGTGATAGGGACCGGTTGGGATCAAACCTGTGTAACTGGTATGCAGATTTTTTCTTGCTTCCTAATCTTTGTTCATGTTTTAGTGTTACCCAGTAGTGGCAGTAGCTTCTGGCCCTGGCTCTGGTAGATCTGAGAGAAGTTAGGATGTACAGAAAATGTATTTAGTACTATAAATCATTTTTCATACTAGTTTTAAATAGCTTGTATCAAAGTTACTGCTCTTGGTCGTGTCCTTAACAGTAAGTGTCAAGGTATGTTTTTCTCCAAGTTACTGGCTTAATCTCTGAGATAATTTATTTGGATTATCTAATAAGTCTATGAAGTACACAATCCTTATGCAGTTACTTGTCCCTTGACTCCCCATGATCTCTTTCATCAGGTTAGCCCAGATACAAACTGTTACCCTGGTGCAGTCTTCTGTTGCATTTAGTAGACCAGCTGTTTCAACTAGTTGTTTTCATATGCCTTTTTATAGCTTAAAAGTTCATTGAACTGATCTTTAATGGTGCTTTTCTAATTTGGAGTATTTTTCTAATCTTTCCTGGCTTCTTCCTGTCTATCTCTAGATATCCTAATTCAGCCTGCTGTTTAACTTAAATTCTGTTACAGCCTTGTATACTACTGCAGCAGAGTCCAAAATATCCCTCTGGATTTCATGTAATTTTTCTACTATGCTTTGTGAAGCACTCTGAAATCTGCTGTAAAGTGGTAACTAAAAGTAACACTTTCTATAGTAAAACCAAGGTCTAATTTTTCCTGCCAGATGCGGGATCTTGCATGAGCGTTGACCTCCAGAGTTGGGCCCAGTATTTTTAAAGAGGTCTAAAAATGTTAATTTTTAAAGGAAATAAAATACCTGATGTTTGGCAATTTATCAACATCTTAGGACATAAAAGCAGCTGGAATTGGGATGGTAGCATTAGCATTAACAGTCTATTTTGGTAATTTTTCTGGTTGTTACACCAAATTAATATCCTTCCTTGGGGGAAACAACATTAGAAACTGCATTTACCTTTTATTTTGCAATTGTGTGCTTTGTCAAAAGAGTAGTTGCCTCTTGATAGTGATGCCTGTTGCCTTTCATAATGTTCATAAAGATCAGTTAAAAGTTCCCATTGAGCAGTGCTTCTTCATTTAGCTTACTAAGAAGTATGTTTTCTCAAATGACCATTCCTACTGAATGGAAAAACAAACTAGGACTTCAAAATGTATCTTTTCTGTGTCAGTGCACTATATGTAGAACAGACAAACAAAAAACTTCAAGTATTATGATCAGTTTTATTTTGTTAGCAGAAGTCTTCAAGGCATTTTCAAATAACTTGTAAAATTGTTTTGGCAGTAAGTCTTTGTTGTTTGATCTCTTTTAACCCTAATCACATCTTCCTTTCAGTCTCTAATGTCACAGCTAGCTCACACTCTTAATTCTTTCATAGCCTATTTCAACCTCATGCTTGTATGCTACTAAAATGATTTTTTTTTAATGTTTTTTTTAAATACTCGTGTCTCTTGCCTCAATTTCTTAAGAATGTGTTTTCCCTTCTTCTTCTATAGGAATTTGTTTCTTCTTTTAACCTTCCATTAAAAAATTCAATGGGTCATGTGCTTTTAAGTTCAGAGGGGATTATCACAATTAGGTCTCCTAAGCATTACAAGCAATGAATAATAATAATTATGTAGGCTGAACTTTTACAAAGTGCAATCAGTAAATTTTACATCAAGTTCAGAAGAAGACTGTAACTTGCATTTAGCACTAGCGCTCTTGTAGAAGGATAGCTAATTTGGTATATTTAAAGATGGAAGTCATCAAAGAGATTTCTTTATTCCACAGAATTAAAATACGCATGTATGCTGGCAGAAAAGGGAGGCATTTTTAAAGACAGTGAAACAGTTGTATATAGAATTTGAATATAGTGAATAATATATTACATTATAGTGAAAAGTATATACTTAATATTTGCCACTTCCTGCAGCCCAGGAAAAGACTAGATCCGATGTGGTAACAAAAAGTAGCATCTGGTAGTTTGAAGAGAACTCAGATGAATTCTCAAATATCAAACCTTGCCTGGGCAGGACACTGAGGTTGGGAAAATACCTTGCTAAATTTTTGAGGAAACATCTCATGTGCTTGGAACATTAATCTTTTCAAATTATATTGTAGGTATAGATATATATTGCAGGAGTCATCGGATGTTCACATGTCAGAAGAACAGTAAAGTTTAGTTGAAGCCTTTCTTTTATTTTCTGTTTCAAAATTTGTAGGTTTTAACCACAAAATTATGCTAGAATTACCCAATGGACCATTTTATTGTAGCTCGTGGTGTTAAGATACTAACTTGTCACAGACTCATTAAAAAAAAGGTCAAATAACATCCAGTAAGGGTTGGTTTAAAAGAGGTTTAAAATATGAGGTCTGAAGAATGAAATAGAGGATAATGAAGTATTAATAATTGTGAAATCTCTGTAAGTAATTTATTCACAATCCTATTTCTGTTCCAGAAAGAAAACTGCCAAGTGCTTCTTTACAAGCATTTACAAAATTTAATGAATTTTAAACGTCATTACATTTAATTAATTTTTAAATTATCTGGTGATTCCTAAACTGAATGGACTTCTGATAACAGCTTCTAGTTAAACAAAATTTCTAAATTATTTGAGTAAGTGTTACAGCTCAGAAATATGGTTGTTCAGTGGGGCTATAAAGTGAGGAGCTAATGTCTGTGAAGGCGGCTGTCTCTCCAAACTGCAGAACAACTAGACAGAACGTAGCCAGCTGGCTTAGGAAAAAAACAGTTATTTTTTTAATTTAGGACTACTAAAGTTTTCCAATAGTATTTCACATGAGTAATCAGGAGGACTATCTATAGTCCTGAAGAAGTTGCATCAATAAAATGGCATTAACATTTTTGGTTTGGATTTTGTTTGATGACTCACTGTGATGGGTGTAAATCTGGGGAAATGAGGCTGCAAATGCTTAGACTGAAGAGTCTTTCCTCATAGGTAGTATATTATTTTCCTAAATTAGATGTTTTTTACTAAGATATTAAGGTGAATCATCTCTCTTGTTAAGTTTGTTGTGTTTTTATGGATTATTTCTCCAGAAAATTTTCTTCCCTCTGCCATTTAAAAATACATCATGGCAAAATAATACATTGACTTTGCATTTCCTTCCTCACCAGCTTTGCTTTCTTCATAGTTATATGTCTCTTCATGCCTCAAGACTCAAATTGGAAATAGTATGGATTATTTATTTTAAAGTATTAATTTAATCTCTGGATATATGAAGTTTTTACTCTACCTTCCTAATGATTAGAAGCAAAATTAATGTACTTCAATCTCTTTTCTAGATAGCGAATTTAAGGAATTGGAAACATCAAAAAATGTATATGCTGGGCTTTGCTTAGTGTTTAATATGACTCAATCTTCTTTGTTTGAACTGTTATCAGCAAAATGTCACAAAAATCACACATTCTTTTCCAGACCTAAGTTAATTTGAATGGTTATATAACGAATTCAACAAGCTTTCTAATGAAGATGTTGACACAATATTTAGTGAGTACTACTGTAGAATATAACCCATTTTTAACAGTAGTTTAAACTGGGTTTATTTTGGTTCAAACACTGTTCTATACACTCTGAAGTGAAAGTTGGATGTGTTAGTGGCTTTTCTGTACACAAAATGTGTTTAATTACAGGAAAGTGATATTTGAAAATTTATCAGAAAATTTTCTACTGATTCTTTGTGTGGTAACTTGCTGGTGCATTCTGCTTTGTATGTGGCTGCACATTCAGGTTCTCTTAGGGTCCTTTAGAAATTGCATATTGTTTTTAATTTGAAAATGAAACAATCTTAATTAGAGGGAAGAGAATAGTACTTTCTGTAGGTATACAAGTTTTGGTGCTTTTGTTTTTTTCGATTCTACTTGTCATAGTAGTATAAGCAAGTAATATATTCTAGGCATTAAATTAAAACCAATTATGCTAGAATTTAAGATGCATTTTTTCTTCTGCGTCAAACAAGAAAAGAGATTTCAAAGTTTTAACCAAGAAAAGAGATTTCAAAGTTTTAACCTACTAAAGGGAAAACTTAATAAATGCAGGCCAAAATCTTTTTGGAGGTATTAAAAACAAAAATAATAATTAAAGGAGGAGCTGAGAAATAAAAAATTAATTAGAGAATGTATTGTAGTAAAACACAAACTTGAATTCTTGTGTATTTTAGAAAAGCGCTGAATCACAACAAACTCTTGCCTGGAAACCTTGGGCAGGAGAGTTCTCTTGCATTCAATATAGTTTTTAAATTAAATATTTAGGTTGGAAGTATATTTTTTCCCTTTAGATTACAACAGTGAATTGAGTATATGTGCAAATGTAAATAGTTATTTTAGTCTTAAATTAGTAATTTATGTCTTAATTGTTTGAGTCTTATCAGTGAGTCTTCCTTGGAGAGTTTCAGTGGTATGAAATTCTTAAGAAGCAGACACTACTCACTTTAGAGAGCATTATTGTTTCTAAGCTAAAGCTTACAGTAAAAATCTGTTGATTTAAATAACCTTTGTTCTTTATATTTTAATATAGTTTATTATGTTACATATTGGAGACAGAAAATGGTAAAAAAACTGTGTGCGGAGCAGTCTGATATCATTCCCCTCAAACAAACCTTGCGTAAAATGACCTGAGAGATCTGGTGCTAATGTCAGTTGTCGTTCCTGTATTCATATAGCAAGTAATGTACTGTGCCCTGCTTGTGGGTAGCTGGCTAAAAATTACTGCATGTATCGCTTTTTAAAGATAAACTCAATTTCTCAGTGACTGCTGATAGCCTTTTCCTGATAAAGTGCAAAATACTTTTTCTGTGCTATGGGAAGATTCTAAGTATGGATCTCTTTTTTGTTTTTCATTGCTCTCCTAACTTGTTCCACTTCTGTCCTGCTGCTTTACTGCTAGTACGGAGTAACTCTGCGCAGTAAGTTGTGGCAAGAGATGCTGATTCAGAAATTCTTTCTAGTTTTACATCTTTGTATTTCTAGTTGCCCGTGATAGTCCATAGTTAACTGAAATTACCCTTTTATCTGACCCATCTTCTTTGTTCAGAACTATTGGTAACTTTCAGATCCCCACTCTGTCCCAGCTTCCAGTACCTTCCTGCCACATTCCCAGTGCTCTTCGCTGCCTCTGTCAGTGGAATTTTGTCTGGCAGAGGTGTTGAAGGCTTTCTTCTATGATCTTGAACCTATCACTTCAGCTGTTTTGCCATCTTTCTTTCCATCTTTCTTTCCCAAAATGCTTTTCCTTACTTGGCATTTTTTGTGCCATTGCCTCATCCATATCATTGCTGTCCTCTGAAAATTTTGCTTACTTATCTTGGCTTCTTCTCTCTTACAATGTCAAAGTCAAGATTCTCGCTTTACTATCAGTGCCCCACTCAACCTTGCTCTGTCTGCATCTGATCTCATTTTCCTGCATCCCCCAACCCACATTCCACATTCCTCACAGTCCTCTGACTTTATTGCTCCTTTTGTCTGCCTTTCATGCACTCATTTTTGCACTGTCTTTCATGCTGCCTATGTGCCTGGAACAGTCTTTAGCATCTCAGCCAATTTACAGCTTTGCATAAATTATATTTAATAATAAGACTAACAAAAGTTCATTATCTACATTATTTCAATTAACTTTGTACCTGCATAAGCAGAAAACAGCCTGAGGGAAACTACTGTTCAACTTTGTTGTGATTTGTTGTGATTCAAAGATACAGATTCAGGCATGACAGTTCTTTGATGATTCAGCGTAATATTTAATTTTTTTAACAATTCAGTAGGTGTTAGTTTTTTTGTTTGTTTTTTTTTGATGGTAGATTTCACATTTTTCTCATTCAGAATTAGGAAATAGCTACTTATTCCTAGCAACTGAAAGCATCAGAGGGTCATCATCACAGTACCTGGTACAGACTTCTTGCCCTGGGATACATTTTACTTCTTTTTATTCTTACTAAAATGGATGTGGAAGGGCTTTGAATGTTGGATTAACTTTGTATTACGAACAAAGTGTATCTTTTGTGTTTAACCTTCCTGTTAAAACACATACTCATCTGCTTAAAAAAAAACAGTGAACGATAAGAAAGTAAGACTCTGCCTATATACAGAAATTTTTCTCAGTATGTTGACTACTTTGATGTATGGGTTTTCTTAAAATATTAGAAGTTATTTAAAATTTTAACTCCCTTCTGACACCAGTGAAAATGAGCTGAAGGTAAAAACATCATGTGCTTTCCAGCATCAGTGTATAGCTGCAAGGCAGGGCATTCTGCAGGGATTATACATAATTTTCCAAGTAAAATTGCATCTGAAATATCTGTGGGATTTTATGTGGTTTAAATGACTGCATTGATACTGATCACAGCTGAGTTGTGGAACCAAGCAGACATGCCTTTAATTTGTTTTTAAATGATCATGTATTCTGGAGATTATAATCCGAAGGGTGGCTGCCATAGTAATGTGCCAGTCACCATGGCATCTGACCATTATGGAAAGAAATTCTGGGCTGTACAAAGACATTGCCACCAATTAGGATTTTGAACTGATCAAAGGTGGGGGACCAAAAAGTTTGCCAATAAATGTAGCTCAGTGGATGGCACTAGAAGTTAGAGTTTGCTTTACACAAATCTATAAAAATTTCAGTCCTCCCATCAGCATGATGTGAATTTATAAATAAAAGCTTTAACGCAGACCTTACCCATTTACTATAGTAACTTTCTTCAGCTGCATGGAGAGTATGACTGTAGGTTTTTATTTCATTGGCCTAGTAAAGAAGCAGTTTATAGTTGTTAATTTTAAACTGAAATTAAGTCAGTTAATGAAGAAAAGGGTTTTCTGTTTTCAGTTGGTAAATATTCCTAGTCTTTAACACTTTTGCAGTTTGCTCTCTTAATACTATTCTCATTATTAAATAAACCTAAAATTAGTTATTTAAAAGCAAGCTTATTTTATCTTAAATAATTGATTGTGGCTTGTTGTTTGAAAGAGGACTACTTTGGCGTGAATTCCAAATCCAGTTATGATCTTAACTCAAGCAGTTTGTTTAATCAAACATTACTCTAATAAGTCTTACATGGTCCCCTACCCGCCCAGGTCTGTCTATAACAACTAGTTTATTCTGCGACGAGTTGCTCAACAGATGTCATTCTGGTAGAATAATGCAGCAGAATACTTGTGCGTTGGCTAAAATTAGTTCAACTTTGATCACTTTTGTCCAGCACATCAGTCTGGCATTGTGCTTTATACCAACATAACACTTTACCCCGAGCATGCCTTTCAAGCTTAGAATAGCAGAGGAATGTTATTGAATTCAGTGCAGTTACAGATGAGTTAATGAAAGAAGGGAAATACTGTTTTTTTCATAATGCCTTTCTGTTGTACTTTGGAATTAAAAGGGAATTTGAGGAATGTGACTTCTGAGTTATTTATTTTTACTTCTGAAGGCTTTTTGAAAACAATATTATGTAGTTGTGTTGATCCCAAGTTTCTGTAAATGTGTCACCTTTTATTTCAAAATAGCTTGTTTTAGAGTTTTATATTGTGAAAATAACATTAGTAGGACTTTTTTGACAGATAATGGGAACAGTTATCTCAAGGCATGTTTTATCATAGTATTTAATGCAAGAAAACTAAAATTGCAAGAACCATATTGTTATCACAGATCAGTATTGTTACATTTTGATGGGCTGTTGTGGGGTCAGTACGGAGTAATGACATCTCTTTACCTTGATACTACTGCGAAACGAATACTGCACAGCAGGCTACCTTCTTGTTAAGGAGCAGTGAAGAAAGGCTGTTTGTTTTGAACAGTAGGAATGAGATCATATACCAGGGTCTGTAGAGTTTGGTCTTCCACAGTTCCATTTTTCACAGGTGCTCGTGTGTATACATATGCACATACATATAAGAATGTAACAGGTATATGTGTATTTTAAATTAATTTAAAAGTTTTTAATAATTAGGGTATACTTGTGTTTTTTAAAGCATGATGACATGCTTAAATGTGAGGAAGCACTAATATAAAGTTTACTTTAATTGCTAATAAATACTTCTGTATTCTGTGTCTAACAAAACAGTGTTCTTGTTTTAGTTTTTTTTAATGAAAATATAGTTGTAATTTTTTTTTAATTGAAATGTGGTTCCCAGATCAGTCTCCCTGCAAAAATTCCTGAAGAAAGCCAATATGAACATAAAGGTTATTGGGTACACATGTAACTTAGCAGGGTTTTTTTTGTTTGTTTTTTGGGTTTTTTTCTAAAAAAAGAGAGCTCTATCTTAATGATTCTAAAACATATGTATGTACAATGAATGTAAAGCTGAGCTGAAAATCCAACTCATATGTTATGATACTGAAATGTCCAGATAAGGAACCCACGTGGTCTGACTTCCATCCTTTAGCAAGATGTAGAATCAGAGTTGGAAGTAATGTATCTTGCTGTTGGATAATAAATTGAAGCCATTGTTTTCTTCTCATCTGTGCAGAATATTTATAAAGCTTTAAACTGATAGCATTGAAATTATTATCTGCAGGGCCTAGTTAGCACTAGTAATTCATATTCTCATGCCAATTTATTAGTTCTGTCCAGAAATGTGAAGCAGTTTGTCACTATTTTTACTAAGGGACACTTCATTAGTATGAAATAATGATACCATTATTACTACAAGTAATGAGAATGCGCAACAGTAATTGAATGGAGGATTGGAGAACTGGAAATACAGTAATAGGATTGTACTTTATCTTTGCTCTCTATATGTCATGTATTTTCTCAGTAGTATTTGTTTGTCAGCACACTTATGCAGCATTGCCATGAAGAGTCTTTTGAAGAATGTTGCCCAAATCATCATTTGGGAGTAAGCATCTATGTGGAAATCCTTCCCTCTTCCCACAGCCCCCTTAGGATATTTACAGTGGTTAGAACAGCTCTTTTACCACTTAAAGCTTGCACATGTATCCTTCATCCATGTATTAATGAACTATGAACTATGTACAAAATTTGCAAGAAAGGGTCCATGCAGCATTTCTCTCTAAAGATGATCCAGAGAAAAAGAGTTTTGGTGCTATTTCATTATGCAAATGCATTTTTAGATTAATATCTACTGCCAGATGTTGCATATACATTCTGTACTAAAAATAAATTATACATTTTGAGGGTAGATATGCGCATTCCATATTTTTAGAATACCACATTACTTACCATGTATGCAAAACTCAAATGTGCTTCCATGATGAAGTTATGGCAAGTACTAATTAATAGGCAGGGTCAAATTATATAAAATGTCTGTATAGTCAATTACTTTTGGTTTATTGCATTATCTCCCTAAGAGTGGTAGTTTAGCATTACCTTTCATTCATTTCTTGAATAGGAAACCTTTAAATATATGGATTATATTAGTATTTCTCATTTTGACAAATTTCTTCTTTCTAATTTTTTTTTTTAATCATTTTTCTGTTCAGTGAAAGTTGTTAACTGGGTAAGTGCACTCAGCTGCATGCAAGGTGCTAGCTCGAAGATCTTTTCTGCTGATACGTATAGATAATTTTTTTCAGTTCACAGAATTACTAGTAATACTCAGCAGAAATTAGAATACAATTAGTTGTTTGTTCTTTCCAGTTGACAAGTGAAAAATTTAAAAGCTAAAGAAGGCATCAGAGGACAGGTTTTGGAGTACTCTTGGCATTTGCTTTAAGTCACATCTTACCCATATGCCTTAATATCTTTTGATTTAGTGTGTCAGACACTTGGCTATTGTGTCTGTTAGTGTTAAACTGTACAGCCCTCTTGGAGCCTGGGAGAGGACACAACTTCTGACTTCCTCAGATACTCTGTCTAGCAAATGATTATGTAAAATATTAGTAAAATGTATCAAACCTTACTTTTATCTATTTGAGAATGTTTTTCTGCATCTAATATTGAGGTCTGTACTTGGAAACTAAAATAAACCTGTGAAGATATGGGAGGGCCTTGTGTTCCCATATAGCAGTTTTACAGAAGGCAAATCAAAACCCAACATTGTTCTCTGTAAGAGCTTTATTGTTCACAGTTCTGGTCCAGCTGGGCAATATTTACATGTGCTCATTGCTTGTGCATTCTGAAATTCAGGTGTAAGAAAGAGATTATTCAGAATTCAGAATATCACTCTCTATCCCAAGTACAAAAATACATCGTTCTGTGTTTTAAATAATTGCTTATCATAAAATCTGTGACAAAACCTGCCAGCTTTTTAATCTGTGTTAATGTTTTTGTGGAAAGAGTTTGGTAAACCTTGTATTTTGCAGCATTCTTCCTGTATTTGAAATTTTCAACTCTTTCTTCTTTTCCTCTTCCCTTCCTCCTGACAACCATCACGTGAGATGATTAATGGTACCAACTTGCATTTTGATAGCATGAGAAAAGCGTTGATGTAAAAAATTAGTTTATTTGCATTTTGTTAATAAATGTTTGGAATGTGTTGTCTTCATTGGAAATGTCCTTATTCATTAATATTTTCATATTTAATATATTCACTTTTATTTTTGGATCCCATTTAGTAAACTTATGCAAAACTAGTTGTATTTCTTCATGTATTAGCTGTAGCATGAACCTAAAATTTTCAGGTGAAACAGAACACACTAACTAGCAAAATGTGTAACAGAATTATTATTATTGCATTACTGCATCCTCTTGGTTCGTTCATTACTTTGTAATACTTTTTACTGTGAAAAATTGTATTATGAATTATTTTACATATTTATGATACTTCAATAATGAAGAGTCAGTATGAATGATATGTTACAGATTTTTTTTTTCTTTAGTTTGTTCAGTTGTTTTCAGCAGCAGTGAAATTCAGCAGTACTCCATGTAAACCTGTGGAACAGATCTGTGCCTTTGAATTTTAGAGGAATCTGTTTTACAGTAATTGGAAAAAAATTAAAGTGAAAAGCTGGAGATTAAGATGAACATAATGCAGTTTGCCTGTATGCTTTTGTTAGTAAAAGTTCTGATTTTTTTCTTTTTTTTTTTTAACCAGGTAAAACGGAACGTGTATGACCTAACTAGTATCCCTGTCCGTCACCAGTTATGGGAAGGCTGGCCTCCTTCTGCCACAGATGACTCAGTAAGTACCTTTGGTTCTCATTTCATTTCTTCCTACCTGTTTTTACTTGGATTTTTGACCAAAGTCATCCAATAGCTTTTATTGTCCTGTATGCGGTAGCCGATCATAACGATAATTCATAGCACATAATAGTAACACGGAATTCAGAGCTTGGTCTTGAAAGATACAAATTCAGTATTGACTTACTGAAGCACATTTCCATGGAAATTATTCATGTATGTCCAATTCAGTGCATGCTTTAGACTAGGAGGAGCAAAGCTGCACGACATTTTGGAAACTGAGGAGGTCTAATGTAATGATTGAACTTCAGGAAAATATCCCTTTTTTTACATGTATTCTGAGTGCACATCTAGATATTTTCCTCAGTGGTGTCCACCAGATCACCGATATTCTGAAGCCTGTGTCTAGCTTTAAGCAGGAGGTGTTCCTGTTGAAATCAGTGAAGAGCTTCACTTGCTTTTCAAGTTATCTACCTTGGTTTTTGCTGGGCCAGTAAGAATGTGTGGACATTTACAAGATTACATTTTGAGATACTAAATAATGTGTATACAGTACAAAATGTATTCAATTTTCAAATTTATTTTGCAGGTTTTTAGAATTACCATTATTTAGAAATGTAAGGAAATCTTATCTGAGATCAGTGTGTACCCTCAGTAACAGAATCAGCTGGCTGTCAGTTTTCTACAAATTAATGAAATTGTGGGACTTAACTGCAAAATTCCATTAATGTTAGACTTGCTTCCTTGCATGATTGTCTCTGCAGTGTACTCTACAGCATGTCTCTCAGTTTTGCTCAGTTTTCTTCTGATAGTGTGTTCCCAATGCCAGTTTCTATTTAAAAAAAACCCAAAACAACCTAAAAGATGAAATAATTGTCTAGTTATGTTGTATATGGATTTTGTGACCTGAGAAGAATTTAGAAAAAAAAAACCAAAACCACTTCTCTTTTTATAAAAAGCTCATTTAAACTTGGGGCTGAACCTGAGTATTCTACAAAGTGAAAATGGAATTAAGATTTGCTTTCTCTGTGTATTAGCACTATCTTAAATGTATTACTTTCCATTTTTATTCTGCTTCTTGTAAAGAGAGAATTGCTGTTTGTATAAGACTGCTGCTTTTTTTGCTCTGGGTACAGGATTTATGCCAGTTTAAAAAAAAAAAAGGGGGGGAAAGACTATCTGAATTTCTAATATACTTGTAAAATATGTCTGTGGTAGTGTTTGCAGAAACAGTAGTTAGGTTTGAGAGAGGTGGGTAAATCTATGTCCATGTATTCAGGAGCATATCTGAGACGATAGATTTAAGATCTGAAATAACAGCATGGTGTCATGTGGTAATTACTGTCTTTGGAATGTGGATCCATTTTAACATTTTATTAGTTTACATTAGCCCAAAAAGAATTGGAAACTCAACACTTCTAATCCCTTTTCCCACAGCTGTTAGGTTTTCCCGTATTTTTTTTTTCCTCCTTTCTTTTGAATAGGATACCTCACATATGTAAAACTCATAAATCTGTTTTAAGTCTGTTTTTACAAGTGACATTGTTGCAGGTGAATTTTTCTCCTTTTCATCTTTAATGAAATTGGTGAATGTTGAGTCATCTGCTCCAAAGCAGGAGAGTTCTCAAAGCTGACTGCTCGAGTCTGGTGCAGCTGAGACTTGTCAGCTGTGTAAACAGATTTGAGTGTGTTACCAACAAAAATATAATTAATTTCTGTCTAAAATTAGAGCCCGTAGCTTACTATTTATAAAGATTTAATGTTAGCAATGACTATCTGTGGCTCTGTGATCTGAACATTTTTTCCTTTGCAAATTAGAAGTACTCAGTAATAATTACTTTAGTAATAAGCCATGATGTCTTTAGTTGAGAGGCAATTTTTAAAAATCACTTTTTCTGTCCTGAGTTTTTCATTTACTATATTGTATAGTACTCTGTTGCAATTAAAGAGTTAAACAAAGACTTGATTAAAATACTTTTTCATTTACATGTTATGCAGCATAAGAAATACTTTGTAATACCACAGGAGGTTTTTTTCAGTGCAGTTCTCGTTAACCTTTGGCTTAGCAAACAGGACAACTAAATAGACTTCGCATAATTGGATTCCTGTATCATCTTGAGTCTCTTATGAACCTGACAGACTACAGTCTTCTGACATTATCAGGAAATTTAGTGGAGTCAGGAGTCATTTAAGACATTGTTGCTTCATCTCCCCTCAGAGTTAAGATATGTTCTCTGCTTGTACTGTCTAATGAAATATGGGATACTGTATGAATTGTCAATAACTCTTTCAGAGCCTTTTGCACACTTTCACCAGGGAGATGGGTATCAAAACCTCCACACACAGGAGAATGTTTTCATGCTGTGACAGTTTGATTGTGGGAAACAAGGCATACGTAGTCTGTGGAAATCTCATTTCACCATTCAGCAAGAACATGTTTTTAGCTTTTATTGTACCTGAACAATTTTAATGCCACAAATTCTCTATCTGTTCTGCTCATTAAAGTTCAAACAAAGTAAATGTATGAGTTTTAAATAATTCCTTTTTTAACAAGTTTACTTAAGTAAAACTTTAATTATATTAAAAAATTAATGTGGCTGGCGTGGGGTATATATCATCAACTGATATAATGAAGTCTTGAAAATTAATCTAGAAAATTAAAAAAAAAATGATTTAAACAAAATCACAGTTTGTTCTTAATCTTTATTTTTACTTTGGATATTGTAACAACCTTAACATTACTAAGCTTATAAAATGAAAATGAAGCCAAAATAATTTACTAAAATTTCTGGAATGTGTTCGATTTCTCTTTGCTATGACAGCTGAATTTCCATTGATAATTATTGCCAAGTGGAATGAGCAACCTTGAAATATATATGCATTAAAAAAAACCCAAACAACAAAAAACACCTGTGACCAGTCGTAGGTGGCGTTTTAGTCACAGTTTTTACACGAAAACATTGTGATTTTATTTATATAAAAACAGGTGGGTTTTTTTAATATTAGCTTTACACATATATATATATTTGAGGTAAAACTTCTTTCCCCCTTGAGGTCACTGTGTTTTGTTTTTGGCAGGATGAGTTTTTATCCCTGGTGTTTCTGTTCATTTTGTTGGAATAGAACAGCAACATCCAATATGGGAAGGAGGAGAGAGGATGCTTTTGTGCTGCTTTTGCTCTCGGTATTTAAGCTAAAACTTTTTTCTTAGTTAGTTCATTGGTTTAGGTCATTTCAGTGTAGTAAGGAGAAATGCCTGCTTCGTAAGTAAGGACAGGGAGCTTCTCAAAATAAAATATATTTCTGTGTCAAGAAGATGTGCAACTTTTAGAATGATGTTTAGAGGGGTGAAGGGGAGAGAGACAGAGCTGGATGAAGCGCCCAGTGTTGTGCACATGCCGTACTCAGCATCTGTCCTTCCACCCACTGCCAGTAACACTTTGTTTCCCTAAACAGTTCGGTTGGTCAAGACCTCGTATCCTCATTTCCAGGCAAGTAACTGTACTTCTTCATTGTATGGACAAGGCACGTTAGTTTAGGCAAAAGTAGGTCTGTACTGACAAGTTATTCGGCTGCGCTGCTGACGAGTCACGTTTCAGATGTGACGTGTGTCACCAATAACGTGTCGAGGTTCTGCGTGATCCCTTGTGAACACGACTGCCTTCAGTTCTCTGATGGCTGTAGCAGATGGGGTTGATGTTCCTTAGCTGAATTTAATAAAGTCTTCTAGGTTGTAATAAAAATTCTCAAACACTTATTTATGATCTAATTAGCACTGCTGTTATATTTAGCTATTTCATTGGTAAGTACTAAGCACAGTCTGTCTGCACAGATAGAAATTAAGAATGCCGATAAATAATGTTTTGGTACAAAGTCAAACCATTTATGACAATTTTTGGCTGATCTCCAGATTTTTGAATAGGTTGATTATTAAGCATCTGAGTAATTAGTATTTGGGAGTATGTATTTCTTTCCCGTTCCAGGTCTTACAAAGGGTTTCTGAACAGAGAGTTCATTACTGCATGCTGTCATTGTGATAGGAAAACAAGTTGGGAGGTCTACATATACTGACTGTTTAATTGTAATGGATGCCATGTCTGCATTTACTGGATCATTTGGAATTTCCCTCCTGGAATTGTTCTGACTAAAGAATGAATTGTCCTGGCAGACAAAGTGTCTTTTAATCAGAGGCATAAAGTTGACTACATTTAGATTAAAGTACATAAATCATTAGAAAATACTCAACTATAATTTTTTTTATGTGTAAGAATATCATAATTATAATTTGGATTGTTTGTAATATTAGTTACTTTGTATGTTGCTTTTCTTCTGTGGTTTTCATCAGTTGCTTGCAGTAGAGTGGTAGAGTGGATCTGACAGGATCCTTCTAATGTAGATACTTAGAAGAATACTCGCAGTCTGTTTTGTTATGTGGATTCAGGAACATGGTAAGGTTTCAATTTAACATTTATAGTGTACTCCTAATTTAGTAGCAAGAATCAGGAAACAGTACCCAGTCTTGGAAGTTCTTGGTAATCTCTGAAGCAGCATATTCATCATCCCTTCCAACCCCTATGAGTCTGTGATTCTGTTATTAAGAAATAGAAAAGTAGCTGAGTAATTTAATAAACAGTTCCTAAATGTCTTTATTTTAGATTATCTTCTGACTTTGACATATGACTTGCTTGGATATTTTTATGTGGGTGAAGGTGTCATGAATTATCACGTTCTTTCCCCAGAATAAACGAGGATGTTACAGCTGTTCTTTCACAATTTTTTTTTTACCCTACTCCTTTTGTATTTTCTACTTTAAAAAAATAAACTAAAGTGATTTGAAGTAATTTTGTTTATGTAAAAATTACCACATCAGAGATAATTTTATGTTTGTACATTTCTGTTTGTCATGTTCTGCTCACACTTCTGTGTCTTGTGGTCCAGATTTAATGTTGCTTTTTTCAGTTGTTAAGAGATCCTGGAAATGATAGAAATGGGAAGTGTACTCTTTGCTTCTGTTTGATGTAAGGATATTTGGATGTCAGTAGCTGTGATCTCAGAAATCTGAGAAAATCAAGATAACCTTTCTTAGTTACCATAAAAAGGGTTCTAATTTTTATAATTCCTTTCATTCATGAATTTAAATGGTCAATACAATAATAGGTTTTTGAGGCTGATCTCATGTTTCTTATGGGGAAGAGCAGTAGGATTGGTTTTGACATACACAGGTGTATTGGGAGTTGTTGAGACAGTGAGAGTCTGTTCTGTGACTGTTTTGGTG